>JAQIXL010000527.1:0-29631 GCA_034700245.1 Poikilolaimus oxycercus | reverse complement strand
CAAAAAGTAGACTTTGAAAAAGTGCCGACTGCGGGGGCAAACCAAACTTCAGGCGGCGCTTCGCGCCGCCTGGCATAGTTTTAACTTACAAAATGAATTCAAGCAATTGGAACAAGCAGGCATTGAGAGAGCCCAAAAGTGTCTTGAAGTGAAGAGAACAGACGGCTGTTAACAGGACGCTTTGAGTGACCTTATCGTTGAGTCAGACACATAAATCTCTTGCGAAACTTACGAAACGCTGCAGTGAACAAAGATTTTCACGATGGCCAGCTGCAAAAACGCTAGGACAGATGCCATTTTCGTGGGTGTGGGAATCAGCTAAATCCGCAACTACCAGTGGGACAACTTGATGTCCCAAACTCTCTCGAACACTTTTGACTGCTTTATTGTAAACGATCAACTCAAGGAGGGCACACAATGTCGGCGTCGTCGAGCGAGAGACCGAAGTAGGTTGAGCTGGTGTCGACGCCACTGAAAACGACTTTTTTTCCTCGAAAAATTGTCACAACTAACGGTTTCCCTTCAAGTCCAGCACTGCATGCGGGGTCTTCGTTGCCATCACAAATGACGAAATCGTTCTTCTCCGTGCCAGCTGGATAAAACACTTCAGTTTGATGGTGCACAAAGCCGTTTCCTGCTGGCTTGTACACGAACTGATCACCGGGTTGCGTGACACGATAAAATCGTTGCGGCACCTGAAAAATGTTCAAACATACGAAGAAAGGAAACTACGAGAAGCCCAAAGGACAAAAAAAACAGTTCCAAAAACGAAGAAATCACCAGCTTTTGCATTTGGTCGGCGTAATCAATGTTTCCCACGCGTAGCGAGCCGAACACAACGGTGAGAACTCGACCCTGCTTGACAACATTGCCCATCACCACGAGCTGAGTGAAAAGGTCGGCCAGAACCGCTCCACCGCCGTGCCCAACAACCTTTAAGATTATGAAATGAAAACGAAGTTGACAAAGCAAACATAGAGGTCGTAATCGTAGAGCTTCCCGTTGAACGCTTCGATATACTTCTCGGTGATGTTGTCCAGAAGCGAGGCGGCCACGCTCGCCGCAAGTTGATTCACCTTGAACATGAGAAAGTTTGCTCATCGATGAAAAAAAACGCTCACTCCGTTACGTGGCGTTTGTTGAGCCGTTGCATTAAGTAGAATTTCGAGAAAGTCAGAGGACTCGTCGGGCATGAATCTCGAATTACAATTTTCAAAGGAGAAACTTTGTGATCACGCTGAATCCGACGAGAACGGCCGAGCGAGCGGGTAGTCGCACAAGAATCACCTCGCAGAGCTGCTCACTCTGATAGTTGGGCATGTCATACCCCGACAACGTGAAGCACGGCCCACGATAGCCGCCCAACCACTAAAGAAATCTAAAGAAACAGTCCGAAGGCAAACTTCGGATCCATTGAAGCGTGTGTGGAGGCACTTGTCTCTACCTTCAGCTAATGGATCGGCATAAGCTAGAGTTTGAAGCGGCCATAAAAGGGTTCTATTTCTCATTTTAGAAACCCGATTGAAAGGAACCCAACCTTGCAAGTTCGTTGCTGTACTCAGGGACGGCGTAAAGAACTTGAGAGCAGAGAAGGACCCTTAGCCACAGAGAAGTCATGGGACAGAAGCACAACTGTCCACTGTTCTGCCTAGCTCGGCGACTACTCTGATAAGGTACTCGAGGTACCCCTTTCAGGAAACCTTGCAAGAGGATTGTGACATGTATTTCGGCCTCAACGTGCTGAGCCACTAGACTCGAGGTGAAGGAAAATGAACGAGTGACGACTTTCAAATCGCCACAAATCGAGCAGTGCAACAAAAAATTGAAACAATATCTGAGCATTTGCACTCGATCCACCCTTGAACTTTGGATAACTGCATGAAGGACTCGGTCACGTCTGGTATCGCCGAGCGCTTGTCTCTTCCAGACCACAACAGCAGCTTAAAGATGGGGTTTATTTTTCAAACAAATTATGACAAGTTCTCGTTTTCTTCTTTGTAGGCTAAATGCTCCAGAAATCCGTTTCCAGATTAGACCATTGCCATCAGTCCAAATCTTGTGAAATGGATTATCAAGGAGTTGTATTTTCATTTATTTTATTTTTATTTATTGGTTTATTTTATTTTTATTATTCGGTATTCACATTTGGCGATCACTTTTTTCTTCTTCGACTGACCTTTATTAGGGCGCAATATGACAACGTCGTTTGTTTGCGTGCTTTAATTCAGATTCAAAAACGACTCCACCGACACAATTTCGTCGTGACCAACTGTTTCGCACAACGATATGCGTGTTGCCATCGCCTTGATTTGCCTGGTTTACCTCGTCGACATCACCGGCTTTATCCGTGCCGATGATGTTCCCTATATCGATTGTCGTGAAGAACACGATCCGGACGACTGTCCATATAGTCTCTTCTGCTTCTGCGGAGAGGATGACGTATGCCGCTGCGCGCAGTGTCGAAACTACGAAGAAATGAAGGTGAACCCGAATTTGACCTGCCATCCTTATTGGTGATAAAAAATGTTTGAGGCAAGTGGAATAATAAAAATTTTCTTCTAAAATGAGGACACGTGTCAAAACAATCAGTACAAGGAGTCGAATTCCGCACCGGCACGCATCAAACGCTCCAACGACGCATGTCCCAAGTCTGCGTTTGAACCTTGAAATGGACTTTTTAACTTCAAATGCTTTGCAAACGGAGGTGAAACTTGGAGCTGGTAGTTCGGCTGCCGAAAGTTGTGATGTGGAGGCTTCGCTACTCACCGCTACACCTCGGCGACAGCCTAAACTGTGACAAATTCAAAACTCGGGGGGGGGGGGATATTCGAAGGTTGAACTCACAAACGACTTCGAGAATGGCGTCTTGAAGTGACTCGTGAAGGTAGATGAAAAGGGTTGACCAAGCGAAGGCACCCACATCGGCCGCGAGATTCCAGGCCCGTCCCGACCACACGCTGAAAGAAGCTCAAATGAACCGTACCAACGAACATAGTAGTGTTGTCGGTAGTTGTAACGAAGATATGATGGAGAATATTCTCGAAGGCCGTGGCAACGACGAGGGCAAGAAGGGAAACAATCAGACTCTTCGATAAATGTGTCCTTTCAGCCTGAAATCGGTTAATTTCTTCAATTTTATGAAAATTTAACCCAAAAAAAGCAATATAACGGACCTGTTGTGGATGTTCCGGCTGTCCATCTTCAATTCCATCCAAATGCGCTCCGACGTCGATTCCCACATATGCAAACTGCTGTCCGCGGAAGCGCTGCACAGCCAGCACAATCATTAAAACCGAAAACCTCAGGATTGCTGTACAGTCGTACATTGTATAACTTACCAAAAGCGCACCCAGTTCGCACCCGCCGATGATGCCCGTCAAGAACCAGATGCTCAGCTTTCCTTCAAAATGATTTGCTTACCGACTAGATTATGTGGACAAACTGTTGCTGACTGCTTGAGCCAAGAAGGAATTGAGAATGTTCTAAAAAAACCTTTGCTTCTTGCGAACGTCGGCAAAACTTACGATGAGGGCGAAGAGAAAGAGAAAACCGTAGCCGCCACAGCATCCGTTCGACGCCTCTCCTGTCGTCGACCCACGCCGAAAGCAACCCCGCGCCAGTTCAACGGCAATGAGAAGAAGCACGACGCTGGCTATAAGTGTGCCAAGTTGCGAGACGAATTTTGAGATGTTTTTAATGAGCGGAAATATTTCACTATACTCACAAGTTCGATATCCACCGTTGTGAGCGTGTGATAGCCAAAGAACGACCTCAGGAAAGTTGAGAAAGTACTTGATGATCAACGACGCGATCCGGGTCAGCGAGGACAGTCCAAAACTTCCAAAAATCATGGTGAAGAAGTTGTGCAAACGGCCGTAGAAACGTGGACCATTGTTTCTGTGATCAAACAACATGTTAGCGGTGGAATATTTCCAAGCGACTTACTTCAGCATCGAATAGAGAGTCGGGAGGGTGAGAAGGAGAACAACAAAATCGAGAAACAGATGGCCAATTCGCTCAAACAGCCCGCCCGTGTCTGCTTGTTCTCGTAACCAAATTGTCGAGAAGAGGAGTGTTGAATTTGTGACATTCCAAGTCATCCTTCGTTTCTTCTCACAGTGATGCTAAAAAGAAGGAAATTTCGAAAACTAGGACGTTAGCACGCGTGGCGGCTAAAGGAAGGAAAACGAAGACGAAAACGGCATGTCTTTCCTTTTCTTCATTTGAGACGTTTGAGTCACGCAGATGAATCGCGTTCTATTCTTCCTCAAGCACTTTTCACTTTCAGCGTCGTAGGCAACAAATGTGAGTGTTGAAGTTTCCCCAAAACCGTCATTTAGATCACGCCCTGACGTTCATTTCAGCCCAAATGACGAGCGTGAGGGACGGGATGAAGTTCAATCATACATTTGATTTTTTTCGTTTGTCTGTATAGACCACGAAACATCCATTCCCCCGCTAACGGGAGAGATTGCAGGATATCATGTGTTTCGGCCTTGAAGTGCAGAGCGATTCGACTCGAGTTAAAGGACAAAGAACAAGGGCCGACTTTCAAATCGCCACACATGGGGCTCTGCAGCAAAAAGCCTCGAACTAATAGTCGAAAAATGTCCGAGCATTTGCACCTCATCTACACTCTTACTTTGCATACCCTTTGAAGGACTCGATCAACGTTTGCTATCGCCGAGCGGTCGTCTCTTCCCGACGACAACAGCGACTTCAAGATGGGCGCCTCCGGCCTGCTCGCCAAAGCGGTAAGGACCTCTTTCAGCGGAACGCCGCCGTTTAGTTTGCGGCGAATCCGCGCGCGGCCGCCGAGACGGTCATCTCCTTCAGCGATCTCGAGCTTCCCGGCAAGAAGTCCACGTGCAGGTGGCTCGTCAAAGGAGATTGAGAAGCTTGCAGTTGGACATGGGCCCTGCGAGCGGTACTCGGCCTGACTCTGCCACTCATCCTCGCCTTGGCCGCCCTCAACGCCATTCTCGGCTTCTCGGTAAAGTTAAACGACAACCGAAAAAGCTTCTCAGCTCACGATGGGCATTTACCTGGCGGCGCTCGTCACGCCGGTGCTCCTCCTCGAGATGGGCGACGTCGTCCTGCACTTCTGCGGGTTAGACTTGGGAGAAGAAGGAAGAATGCCCCAGTGTCGGCTTCTGCTGTCGATTCTTCTCGTGCGTGCGCGGCATCGGCGAGTGGCGCAGCGCGATCTACGCGGTGATGGCGCTGCCCTGCTTCGCGCCCGGCTTCGCCTGCTTCCACAGCTGGTTCGCCGGTCAGTTTTGCATCAATCGAGTGTCTAGACACGATTTCAAGCCATTCAAATGTGATCATTTGCAGGCATGATGCTACTGCTGCACGGTGCTTTGCACTTAGCCGACACATGGGATGCGGGCGTCGGCGCCGGCTTCCAAAAGGTCGACGAGAGGCCGATCTTCACCATCTAGAGGACGAGCAAGAGCATCTCCTCTCCTCATCAAACCCAAATCAGAATAAAGCACTGCAACTATTTGAATGTGACGATCTCGTTTGGGAATTTGGCCACAACGGCTAAAAGCTTGTCTCGTTTGGCTCTTCAGCAAAAAAAGGCTGTGACTGTCATGCTTTATTCAGTCAAAACTACTGTAATAATCATGAGAAGAAGATTGGAAAGAAGAAATCGGACTTGTTTACTTGTCGTTGGCGTTCGGAATGTGGTAATCCTGCAAGTTTCTCGTTCTCTCAAAAAAAGGCGAACTAAACCTTGTAGGCCTCAGTGCAAATGAATTGGAACTTCTTCAGATCGCCGGCTGCATCGCCGACTTCCTCGAAAAGATTGCGTACCTCCTCCGACATCTCCGAGCCCACCGCCTGAACCCGCTTGAAATACGTTTCAACAACGAACCGCGCGTCGAGTCAGTTGATCAAGTGTGCGGAGGGTCTTCTCTCCAAGTTCTTCAGTGAGAGCCGTGTGGCAGACGGCGCGCATCCTGGACGAGGCGCGAGTTCGACGATCTCCGCTAGTCTTCTCGTAGATGTCCTCGAGTTGATCGACCAGCTCGCTGACCTCGGTCTCCTCTTGTCTCGCGCGATTAATGGCCGTGAACTCCTCTTGAGTCATCCAGGCCCTAAATCTTGTTTTCAATCCAGAAAGACCACACACTTGTTAGCGATGAGAACCTCGTTGAAGGTGGTGACACCGCGACGATGGCGTCCAGCTCGACCGTGACGACGCATGCGAGAAACACCGTAGACTTTCTTGCAACCGACCAACGCATTCTGTGCTCGCTCTTTCTTCTCGCCCTCATCAAGAGCACCAATGAAGCTTTCGATCTTGTCCGAGATCTGCTCCTTCGTGGCTCCCGACTCCTTCAGCGCTTTGATCTCCTCGGCCTTCTCATCTCCAAGGATCTCCTTGATGTAGTGACGGCATCCACCCTGAAGAGCCTCTGTTGCCTTCTCCCTCGTTTCTCCGGTAGTCGCGTCGTAGAACTCGAGGACCTTCTTGTAGATCTCCTTCGGATTTCCGAGGCCCTTGAGAGCTTCCTTCTGGTCGTCGGAGAGCCAAGCAAGATGAGTCTTGAGGGCTTCACCAAGGCGATCCTTCTCATCACGACGCTTACGGGAGCCACCAACACCGAAGAGCTTCTTGCAGCCAACGAGGGCCGTCTGAGCACGCTCCTTCTTTGCCGGGTCCTCAATCTCCTGGATGTAGCCTTCGATCTTGGCAGCGATAGCCTCCTTGCTGGCTCCAGACTCCTTGAGAGACTTTACCTCCTCGGCCTTATCGTCACCAAGAAGGGCCTTGATGTACTTACGGCATCCATCTTGGAGTGACTCGGTTGCCTTGGTCCTCGTCTCGCCCTCGGTCTTCGCATAGAAATCCATCACCTTTGTGTAAAGCGCTTTTCGGTCACTGCCAAGGTCCTTGACGGCATCCTTCTGCTCGTCGGTCAACCAGGACAAATGCGTCTTCAATGCCTCAGTCAGGTAATCCTCGCCGCGGCGTTTCCTCGAAGCAGCCCCGAAGACTTTCTTGCATCCAGGACCAGCCAAGGCGACGGTCTCCTTCTTTCCAGCATCCTCGAGTGCGTCAGTCCAGGCCTTGACCTTGGCTTCGATGTCTGCGACGGCAGCTCCGCTCTCCTTGAGGGCCTTCAGTTCGTTCGCCTTCTCCTCACCAAACACGTCCTTGAGCAGTCCACGGCAGCCGTTCTTGATGGACTCGGTGGCCTTGTCCTTGGCATCTCCACTGAGGGAGTCATAGAACTCTTGAACCTTGGCGAAGATTGCCTTGCGGTCCGTGCCGAGTTCCTTCAGGACCTCCTTCTGATCGTCATTGAGCCATGAGAGGTGAGTCTTCAACGCTTCGGCCAGTTTCTTTTGAGAGTCTTCATCGCGGCGCTTGCGAGAAGCAGGCGAGAAGATCTTCTTGCAGCCAGGTCCAACAATCGACACCGTCTCCTTCTTCTTCGGGTCCTCCAGAGCATCAGTCCAGGCCTTCACCTTCGCCTCGATGTCCGCCTCAGCAGCTCCGCTTTCCTTCAAGGCTTTGAGCTCATTGGCCTTCTCCTCTCCGAAGATATCCTTGATGAGACCGCGGCAGCCGTTCTTCAGGGCTTCTGTCGCCTTCTCCTTGGCATCACCCGTCAAGGCATCATAGAACTCCTGGACCTTAGCGAAGATGGCTTTACGATCGGTGCCGAGTCCTTTAAGAACCTCCTTCTGGTCATCGGAAAGCCACGAAAGATGAGTCTTCAGTGCTTCTGCAAGCTTCTTTTGGGAATCTTCGTCGCGGCGCTTGCGAGAGGCCGTGGAGAAGACCTTCTTACAGCCTGGACCGGCAAGGGCAACAGTCTCCTTCTTGGCTGGATCTTCCAAGGCGTCACTCCAGGCCTTCACCTTGGCTTCGATGTCAGCATCGGCAGCTCCGCTCTCTTTGAGGGTCTTCAGTTCATTAGCCTTCTCCTCTCCAAACACATCCTTGACCAGTCCACGGCATCCGTTCTTGATAGACTCGGTCGCCTTGTCCTTGGCGTCTCCACTGAGGGAGTCATAGAACTCTTGCACCTTGGCGAAGATGGCCTTGCGGTCCTCACCGAGTCCCTTGAGCACTTCCTTCTGGTCGTCGTTGAGCCAGGAGAGGTGTGTTTTCAAGGCTTCAGCCAACTTGGCGCTGATCTCGCGCTTCTTGTGAAAGTGGCGGTGATGATGGCGGCGTTTACGTGTAACTCCGAAGACCTTCTTGCATCCGGCGAGTGCGTTCTGGGCTCGTTCCTTCTTCTCCGCGTCTCCAATGGCATTCACATAGCTCTCGATCTTCTCAACCAGTTGCTGGTTCGTTGCCCCGGACTCCTTGAGAGCCTTGATTTCGTTGGCCTTCTCCTCGCCAAGGATCTCCTTGATGTATTGGCGGCATCCAGCTTGAAGGGACTCCGTCGCCTTCTCTCTCGTCTCACCAGTCGTCGTCTCGTAGAACTCCATGATCTTCTTGTAGATCAACTGCTTATCACCCTTGAACTCCTTCAACGATTCTTTCTGCTCAGCGGTCAGCCAGGCCAAATGAGTCTCGAGAGCGTGAGCCAGCCGGCCCTTGATATCCTTCGAGTCCTTGCCGCTAGGATCACGACGGAAGCGTTCGAGTTGCTCTTCCTCTGATTCGTCAGACTCGTCGCGACGGAAGCGAGCGGGCTTGAAGAGTTTCTTGCATCCAGGCCCGGCGAACTCGACTGTCTCCTTCTTGGCTGGGTCATCCAGAGCGTTGGTCCACTCGGTAATCTTTGCCTCAATCTGATCGCCTGCTCCAGATTCCTTGAGAGTCTTCAGCTCGGCAGCCTTCTCATCTCCAAAGACATCCTTGATCAAGGCTCGGCATCCTCCCTTCAGAGACTCAACCGCCTTCTCTTTCGCGTCGCCTGTTAGGGCATCAAGGAATTCGTTGACTTTGTCGAAGATGGCTTTGCGATCGTGGCCGAGTCCCTTCAGTGCTTCCTTTTGGTCATCAGTCAGCCAAGAAAGATGCGTCTTCAGAGCTTCGGCGAGCTTCTCATTGTGATGGTCGCGCCTCTTCCTCTTCGGGTAGTCGAAGAGCTTGGAGCAGCCGCGTCGAGCAATGCCAAAAGTCTCTTTCTTCTGCGAGTCCGTGATAGCAGCGGACCACTCGGTGATCTTGGGCTCGATTTCGGCGGCTTGACCGGCTTCCTTCAAAGCTTTCAGCTCAGCAGCCTTCTCCTCTCCGAAAATGTCCTTGATGAGAAGACGGCAGCCGTTCTTCAGCTCTTCCTTCGCCTTCTCGTGCGGATCTCCGGTGAGAGCATCGTAGAACTCCTCGATTTTAGCAAAGACGGCCTTGCGATCATCTCCAAGACCTTGAAGCTCGGCTTTCTGTTCATCCGTGAGCCAGGAAGTGTGCGATTTGACAAGATCGGTGAGCTTGTCATGATGGGCGCGACGTTTACGTGACGCGGCGGCGAAGACGCGCTTGCAGCCAGTGACGGTGTTCTGCGCGCGTTCTTTCTTCACCGGATCGTCGAGGGCCTCGATCCATGTGGCGACCTTGGCGCCGATCTCGTCGTGACTCACTCCGCTTTCCTGAAACATCTCGTTGTTTTACGTTCTTGTAGGAGTTGCTGGTTTTATTTGTTGGTTTTTTTTTTTGATAATTCGACTTCGACAAGCGAGTGTGGCTGATATCGTCACACTATTTGCTAGTCTATTTGAAACCGATTCGAAAACCAACCTTCAGTGCCTTAAGCTCATTGGCCTTCTCTTCGCCGAAGAGTTCCTTGACGGCAGCGCGACAGCCGCCTTTCAGAGCCTCGGTGGCCTCACTTCGCTTCTCGCCCGTGGTCGCATCATAGAACTCAAGAACCTTGTCGTAGATGGCCTTCTTGTCAGATTCGATGCTTCGGAGTGCCGTCTTCTGCTCGTCGGATAACCACTTGAGATGCGTCGTGAAAGCGTCGTCGAGGTGGGAGCGACGGCGACGGCTCGCACCAACTCCGAAGATCTTCTTGCAGCCACCAGACGCTCGTTTCGCGTCAGCCTTCTTGTCCGCATCAGCAATGCCCTCGATCCATTCGTCGATCTTCGCAGAGAGTTCTGCTTGGGTCGAACCGGCTTCCTGCAAATGAAATCGTCAATTCACTGCTTTTTAATTACGCATATAAGTTTCACTGAAAGAATATCTTTACGGCCACTTTCTGTACCCATTACCTCAGGAGTCGAGGGAATGTTTGCCAATTTTTTGTGAAACTCATTAGCCACACTATCTTTACCGACTTTACCAACCTTCAGCACCTTGAATTCGGCTGTTCGATCGTGACCGAAAAGCTGACGAACGATGCTGAAGCACTCGGCTCGCAGACTCTCCAATGCCCTCTCGCGCTTCTCTCCAGTAAGTCCCTCATAGAATTCGACGAGCTTGTCCAAGGCCTCATATTGCTTCAGGTTCTTGAGTATATCCAACTGTTCCCTCGTCAACCAAACATTTTGTGTATTCGGGGCTGGTCGATGAGCGCTGGCGTAGAGCATTGTGGCTTCAAATACCGAGTCACAGTGCCCGCCAGAGTACTCCGAGTCTCTCATGGCTCGCTTTCGCTGCACATCGTTTGCATTGTCGATGAGAGTCTTCAACTTGTCCTTCAGGGGAGTGCCTGTGAGGTCTTTCAAAATGGCGAATTCAGTTTCACCAAAGAGCTTTTTCAAAAGATTGAGACAAGCAGCGCGCTCAACTTTTCTTCCTTCTTCGGTGATATTCTTTCGAGCCCTGTAGATGGTCAAAACGACCTTGACCCTGTTGGTCATTGCTCGCAGCTCCGTCTTCTGCTTATCGGAAAGCCAAGCAAGGTGGGTGTTCAGGGCTTCTTCTAGCTGTTGGTCGGCTGTGCGGCGTTTTCTTGAACTAGTGAGGGCCTTGACTCCGTAGGCAGTCTTGCAAACATAAACTGCTTCTTGGGCCTTCTTCCTTTCCTTCACATCGCCGAGGGCGAGGATCCACTCGTCAATCTTCTTCGCCAGGAGTTCGAGCGGCTCGCCCGCCTCCTATTGCTGCCATTCAGTTCATGCTCAACCTCGCCAAAACGTTTGAAAATTCCGTAACCCCGTTTTCAATGTTTCCTTTTCCATCGCCAGGACTAATCAACCCCCTATTCGTCTCATTTATAATTTTGTTGATCGAAACATAAAACGCCACCAACCTTTAGAGCCTTGATCTCGTTGGCCTTCTCCTCGCCGAGGACGTCCTTGATGATGCAGCGGCAGCCCTCCTTCAGCGCCTCCGTCGCCTCGGTTCTCTTGTCTCCAGATGTAGCGTCATACCACTCGAGGACCTTCTCGAAGATCTTCTGTTTGTCCCCAGCCAGCTCCTTCACCGTCTTGACTTGTTCCTCATTCAGCCATTTCAAATGAGTCTCAAGAGCATGTGAAAGGCGATCCTTCACATCCTTGGTGTCGTGGCCTTCATGATGATCACGTCGCTTTCGGCTCACTCCGAAGACCTTCTTGCAACCAGCCAAGGCATTCTGTGCTCGCTCCTTCTTCTCTCCATCAGCCAATTCGCTGATGTAGCCTTCAACCTTCGAGACCAGTTGCTCCTTCGTGGCTCCAGACTCCTTCAAGGTTTTGATCTCGTTCGCCTTCTCATCTCCGAGGATCTCCTTGATGTAATGACGGCATCCGCCTTGAAGAGCTTCAGTTGCTTTCTCTCGTGTCTCTCCAGTGGTCGTGTCGTAGTATTCGAGGATCTTCTTGTAGATGAGCTGCTTGTCACCTTTGAATTCCTTCAACGACTCCTTTTGTTCCGGTGTTAGCCAAGCGAGATGAGTCTCAAGAGCATGTGAGAGTCGGCCCTTGATGTCCTTGGTGTCCTGATCACGACGGAAGCGACGGGCTGGCTTGAAGAGCTTCTTGCATCCAGGCCCGGCAAACTCGACTGTCTCCTTCTTGGCCGGGTCGTCGAGGGCATTAGTCCACTCGGTGATCTTTGCCTCAATCTGGTCCGTGGCTCCAGATTCCTTGAGAGCCTTCAGCTCAGCAGCTTTCTCATCACCGAAAATGTCCTTGATCAAAGCTCGGCATCCTCCCTTCAGAGATTCGACAGCCTTCTCCTTTGCCTCGCCCGTGAGGGCATCGAGGAATTCGTTGACTTTGTCAAAGATGGCCTTGCGATCGTGTCCGAGTCCCTTCAAGGCTTCCTTCTGGTCGTCTGTGAGCCACGAGAGATGCGTCTTCAGAGCTTCGGCGAGCTTCTCGTTGTGGTGATCGCGTCTCTTTCTCGACGCAGGCGCGAGAAGCTTCTTGCAGCCAGGTCCAGCCAGTTCCACTGTCTCTTTCTTCGCCGGGTCTGTCAGAGCATCGGTCCACTCCTTGACTTTAGCCTCAATGTCGGCAGCTGAACTTCCGGCTTCCTTCAACGCTTTGAGCTCGTTTGCCTTTTCTTCTCCGAAAACATCCTTGACGAAGTGGCGGCAGGCTCCCTTGAACAACTCGGTCGCTTTGTCCTTGGCATCTCCAGTGAGGGCCTCGTAGTACTGTTGAGTCTTGGCGAATAGAGCCCTGCGATCATTGGCCAGTTTCCTCAGTTCAGCTTTCTGCTCATCGTTTGTCCATGAGAGATGCGACTTGAATGCCTCCTCAAGCTTGGCGAGATCGCGGCGTCTCCTCGACGAAACGCTAAACACCTTCTTGCAGCCAGGTCCAGCGAAGGCCACCGTTTCCTTCTTCTCGGGGTCGGTAAGAGCATCGGTCCATCCCTTGAGTTTGGCTTCGATGTCAGCATCAGCAGCTCCGCTCTCCTTTAGCGTTTTCAGCTCCGTGGCCTTCTCCTCTCCAAACACATCCTTGACGAGGGCTCGGCAAGCTCCCTTTCCAGCTTCGGTTGCCTTCTCCTTGGCTTCACCAGTAAGGGCATCATAGTACTCTCCAATCTTGGCAAAGACAGCCTTGCGATCAGCACCGAGTCCTTTCAGTTCAGCCTTTTGCGCATCGGTAAGCCAAGCAAGATGCGGTCCCTTGAGGGCTTCCTCGAGTTTGGTGTTGTCTCGTCGCTTCCTTGATGCCACACTGAACACCTTCTTGCATCCGGGTCCGGCCAAAGCGACCGTCTCCTTCTTCTCAGGGTCTTCCAGGGCGTCGGTCCATCCCTTCAATTTCGCCTCGAGATCGGCGTCGGCAGTTCCACTCTCCTTCAGAGCTTTGAGCTCATTGGCCTTTTCCTCTCCGAAGACATCCTTGACGAGGGCTCGGCAAGCTCCCTTTCCAGCTTCCGTTGCCTTCTCCTTAGCTTCACCAGAAAGAGCATCATAGTACTCTCCAATCTTGGCAAACACAGCCTTGCGGTCAGTGCCGAGGCCCTTGAGCTCGGCCTTCTGCGCGTCGGTAAGCCAGGAAAGATGAGGTCCCTTGAGAGCTTCCTCGAGTTTGGAGTTCTGGTCACGGCGATGACGTCGAGCGCCGAGGAAGGTCTTACAGTGAGTAAGGGCGATCTGGGTTCTCGTCCTCTCCTCGGGGTCCTCGATCTCCTCGATCCACTCGTCAATTCGTTGTTGAAGTTCAACTGGTGTCCAGTCTTCCTCGTCTCTCAGCTTCTTCAACTCGCGTTCCCTCGTTCTTCCAAAGAGATCGCGGATCTTCAGTCGACACAGTTCGTGGTGTTCCTCGTTAGCGACGGCCTTGCGGAATCCAAATGCTTTGTAGATGTTGGCGAGTAGAGCTTCGTCACCATCACTCAGGTCCTGCAAAGTGAATATCGTAAAGACCGAACGATATGACGGAATCAATGATTTGTTGAAGTCTGTATATTGCGAAAAGCATGAAACATGTTTAAAAACCAACTCTCTTGACATGATGATGGCCATGGTGATCATGGCCGTGGTCGCCGTACCAGATCTTCTCACAAGCTGGGAGAGATTTCTCCACCTCAGTTTGACGATTCGTCGGCAGACGGGCAAGATACTCGCGAACCTTGAGCAAGAAATCATTGGATGACGTGAAATATGAACAAGAAGAAAGAATTCGAAAACAGACTTACTCACCTTTGTCTTACAAGCTCCATGATCAGTCTTGTGAAGTTCGTGCAGAGCATCGATCTCGGCTGGGCTTGCCACCTCTTTCAGCCATCTAAATCGAATAAGTTTTGACTAAGCTTCTTTTACCTGTAGCAAGAGTCCCTGGTGTCGTTGCGGATCTTATCAGCCGATGGGCTCTACAGAACAATTCAAAGAAGCGCAAATGATCGAACCTCCTTGAGGAACTGGAAGATGCGGTCGCGCATCTCAGCCTGGCTCTTGCCATCGGCTTGCATCTTTCGGACTTCTTCCTTCTGTTGCGGGGACATCCAGCTAAAGTGCTTGTCGATGAGTGTGTTGATGTCGCGACGCGCCTTTGACTTGTGCTCGTAGACCTCTTCGCAGACCTAAATGATTCTTTTGAGTTTAAAAAATTTCGGTTTCAAGAGAGTTTGTTAATCGCTGACGAGTGAGAAACTCAGTGCACCCAATCCGGATGGTTGTTCTACTTACCTGCTGGTATTTCTTCGCCACGGGCTTCACATCATCTCCTTGTCGCTCGATAACGTTGAGGATGATCTGCTTCGCCTCTTCCAGCTGCAATCCCGTTGGGTTGGAAGCACTTTCCAATTACCTTATTGTCGGCATGAAGCTTCTTCAGGTTCTCGATTTCATCGGGATTCGCGAGCTTGACGAAGTAGAGACGGCACTTGTCCTTGAACTCTCCAGAGACCTTCTTCTGCTGATCTTCGGGCAGGGCCTTGAAGTATTCGAGAACCTGCAAAAGAAACATGGTCGTCAACCCATTGCGTCGAGAACAGGCGACGCTATGTGTGGAGTTTGAGAAACACATGCATTTCATTCCACTCTCAAAATTCTCCGCTGTGAAAATCTCTAAACGTGTTTCATCATGAATGAAGCGTGTCTCAGTTGTGTTTCTCTGTGTCCAATATAGTGACCAAATGGGGCGACCGTGCCGTGTGTGATAAGAGCGCTTTGCTAGGCGGCCGAATGGGGTTGCCCGGTGGGGGGTGAAGGTCCTCGGGGGGAGAAGCGAGCATGCTGGTCTCAAAGTGTCAACAACGACCCCCTTCTAAGCTGACCGGTGTGTACTATGAACTCGAGTGGAGCGCATACTGTTCTGAGCGAAATACACCACATGTTTCAGGACAAAGATCTAACAAGTAGATGGCCAAATTTCTGTTTAAGAGTGGAGAATTAGTGAAGAAATAACAATATGTTTCGAGAATGACTACTTACCGATCATCTAACCAATTTCTCAGTTACACCGGCACGTTTTCGGGGCAAAACAAACCTTAGCCTTGATCGTTGCATGATCAGCACCTCCGTTCTTTAGCTCGTTGAGGACCGCCTGCTGCTCGGCTGTCGTCCAGCTGGTGAACTCCTTGAAGGCCGCATCATCGTTCGGTCCGCTGCGACGAGCACGGCTGGGCAAGTTCCAGAGACGACGGCATTCATTCTAAATGGTTTCAGCTCTTTTCACAATGTGTCACCAACCTCCCAAAGATCGACCTT
Organism: Poikilolaimus oxycercus; assembly: GCA_034700245.1. NCBI lineage: Eukaryota > Metazoa > Nematoda > Chromadorea > Rhabditida > Rhabditidae > Poikilolaimus > Poikilolaimus oxycercus. Next base: position 14,113 of record JAQIXL010000527.1, on the reverse strand, counting down.
GCTCCTGGCCGTCTCGCCCAACCTTTGCTTGTACTCCTTCACCTTAGTCTGCCAGGTTTCCGCCTGCCCGGACTCGAAAAGCGCTTTCAGCTCTAGAAGTTCCTCTTCGCTGGCCACCTAAGAAGTGATCACCATTAAGAGGTGCGAACATTTTTCATCCATGCTGCGCATTTCTCCTTGTACTTGCCGTCCCAGGACTTTCGAACGTCCTCATCGAGCTGATTGTAGAACTCGATGATCTTGTCCCGAACGGCCTCATGATTATCGCCCGTATCAAGCTGAAAAATGAGCTTTCTTGGAACTTATTGGAGGCGTTTATGTTTCTGCTACGCTGCTTAAAGTGTTGCAAAGTGTTAGAGCATTACGGAAGCGTTCACGGTGGGGGTAATAAGCAAAAAATCTTTCTATTGTAGAATCCCCGTTTCGCCGACTTCAAACTTTACTCCCTCTGCGTGGAAACGCACAATGGCGTGACAGTCCGAACCCCTCTGATAAAAGCGGAGAAGACACTGAGACGGCGCTCGTCTGCAGTTAGTTTTTTTTTCCTTCGTTTGTTCTCAATAATGCTTCGCAAGCACACGTCGCTGAGTGGCGGAGTGTCGTCGCACCAACGACGCTCTTATCGCGGTCGTGCAGCGAAATTTCTCGAGAAAGCGACCCCGGGGCGCAAGCCTTAATGCGGCGCTCGTAAATCGAGGTAATTCGCGGTGAAGAGCTTTGCGAAAAACTCGAACGATCTACGGTCATATAACCATGGAGAAGAAATCGTTGGATAAAGCACGAACTGGTCACATTTCAGCAAAGGCAAGAAGCGAAACTAAACCGACCTCTTTAATTTCTTTCTTTTGCTCACTAGTCAGCCAGTCATCGAGATGATTGTGATGAGATCTTCTGTACAGTCTGAAACATAGGAGTTGCAAGTCTGTTCCAGAAGCGAACTCACTTGGCCCAAGAACAACAGGCAAGAAGGAGAAGAAGGAGGGCGGCGACGTGCCGTCCCATCCTCTTTCTGCAATGACACTGTAGTCTGGATGATCATGCACGCGTATCACTCATTCATTAGACAAGTGAAACACAGATGTTCTCGAGTCAAGTATCAAATGAACTCGACAACAAATACACTGCGTTGGACAAAAGATTTCACTAACGGCAGAAACACACCGAACCCTTTGCAAGAAAGAACATCAGAACACTCTTTCGAAACTATGAAACGGGTCCCAGATAACATGTGCTGTAAGCAAAACATCAACAAGGTGCTTGAAGGGTGTGAAGTCAGCAACGAGGATGACCTTGTCTGACCCCCAAGAGCAAGAGATCTCAAGCAAATAGCGCTGAAATCTGAAGCAGCTTCGCGGCACGGGCTGTCACCGATTGGATGGGGCCACTGCTGACAAACAGAATATGAAGGGAGAGGACAGCGGCCGGGGCACGTTGCGCACAGTCGTTACCTGGCCTTATCAACTCGCTGGGGAGGCCCCTTCCTGCCCATCGTCCGAGACGAACCCTTCAAGGGGCTTTTCAATGGGAGAACGACGCTACACCACACACAAAGCTGTTGTGTTTCAAACTGTGAACAGTGTTGCCGGTACAAGCGCTTTTGAATCGGCGTCGGGAGCTCATGGGAAGACATTTGTAAGCCTGAGTGCTTCTGAACAAGCGTCATTTCCTGACCGACTAGACCATCAGCCGCGGACAAAGACAACATGAGCAGCCAGGCGGAAACCTCAATGTTTTGACGGCGCATGATGTTGGGGGCCACCCTCACCGGAAATGGCCTCAAAATAAGTCCAACACGCTCATTTTGGCTGGTTTGATAAGGGAAATTGAACCCACAACGGAGGGTTTGTGATTTGTGATGTGTCATAACACGCGTGTTTCGCACTGGACAGACTTTGAGGAGAAGAAAGGCGCCTATAATACGCAGGTGATTTGGGCCATATTTTCAAATCTTTTAATGCAGAAACAACATCGACCTATTTGAGGAATGGATGAAAGAAAAGAATGGAGAGGGAACACCACCAACAACGCCAGAAGTATTCAAGTGGCTTATCACACAGAGAGACGAGATTCTGACTGGCAGAGCGAGGAGACCTCTGCGGAAGGCACGTCCTGACAGGTATACTGCTCGCACCCGCGAGGACATCAGAAATCAGAACAATCTGTCAGATCACGCAGATGAACCGCTTCTTGGGAAAGACCTCTTTTTTCTCTTTCATTTGCCTCTCTGAACTTGTCTGTCGTCTTGCTCCAGCTAGCGGTGAACTTGGGCCACACTCATCACAACACTGAGACGTCAGCGAGCAAGTCTTATTGCTAACCATCGATAGCCCCATAGGGCACTTTGAACTCAAATATCGATGTTGCATCAGTGAAACTAGGCGTTTATTTCAACGTGCGTTGTACTTGCCATCGAATGCGTTTCTGCCACGGTCTAGACACCGAATGAATATAACGGGGATAATGGGGAGTCGGTTCATTGGCGTCGTCGTTTTGCGATTGTTCCACTGCCACCAAGATGCAGATGATGACGATGAGGATGAAAAGGCTACACAAGATACTCCAACATCTCCTTCTATTCATCGTTGACTGACGAGCATGGAAAATGGCTGAAATTGCTGAAGAAAGCCGTGAATAGCTTACTTCGCCGTTGCACAACTCGTCGTTGTTGAGTTTGAGAAACATTTTGCGTAGGATCACGAGAAGTATTGCCGTCCGGATTTATAGTCACGAAGTTCACGACATAGATTGGACGAAGAGGAGATGGATGACTTGAAGGCGGAGGCGGAAAAGGCGGCGGCGGCGGTGGAGGAGTAGAGGAGAACGGAGGAGGAGCATCGTAAGAGTCGAAAGTATAAGGCGGAGGTGGTTCTGCTGGACAGGACGGCTCAAATCCAGGCGGACTCCAAGTGGGTGGACGGGCTGCCATTTCGACTCCTTGTTACTCTTAGAGAGAAGAGATGCCCTGGCCGTAGAGGAGCGCACAACAGATAAGACAAGCCATAAAAACAACTCGTAGAAACAATGGAGCCCCTTTGTGGGTCATGGCGAGTCATTTGTGCTTCGAAACTTAAAGTTTTCAAGTCAAACTTGGAAAGTTTTCAAGTCAACTTGGAATGAACCTTCGATACCTCCGTTTTGAGCACAGCATGACACGCAGAACAATTTTGGTTGGCTAAAACACAATCGGTGTCTTGTAGAGGACACTACAGATGGCTCCTTTCAGTCATTGCTTCTTTCCCCATCAATAGAACACTTTGTTCATAGAATATGTTTATCCTTTGTTGCCGTCAAAGTGTCCCAGTGAATGAAGTAAGCGGTCTTCTTACAGTTCCCTCGAGTTTCTTGTTCAGATTCTACTGAAGTACCGATACAGGACGTCGTTATCGCCGTTCCTACAAGCTCTCTCTTCAACAACTCTCCTTGAAGCCCACCTGAATCGCCCATAGAACTTCATCGGGTTGCCGCGCATGAGCTGCTCGTTGAGGTTCACCTTCTCGACCTGCGTCGGCCTAAAAGCTCTCCAGATAATATTTCGTCTGTCAACAAATATTGCCATTTAGAAACCTACTTTCGGAATTGGGAGAATTTATTTGTGGACACAATTGGAATGAGCTCTTGGGGTTCTGCAGAAGACGCAAAGGGAGTGGGACGTTGTGGGGATAAATGCCTCAGGGTCCGCACTCGTGGAGGAAGCTCCTCCGTATCTTCGGACTCAGCAGGAGGAAAACGGAACTGGCGATATGGGAACCGAGCGGATCGCACGGACCTGGCAGGTGCTGGCGCGGCGGCGCCGGGTCCGAACCGGGAATAGGCGCCGGCGTAGACGACCAACAACGCCAGGACGAAGAGCGTCCGCACGACCGCCGAACCACGCAGCATTGCAACTCGACTGACCTGCAAGCGGCGTGGGAGGGGGGAATGAAGGCGGGCTGAAAGGAGTCCTTGAACTATTCTCGCTTGAGCTGCTACGGCGATGGTGAAGGAGCCTTCCGAGGGAGAGGCCGGATGTCGTGGAGAGGGGCTAGAGAAAAGGCTCGCGCCCCCCTCTTGAACGAGGACCCTCAGTGTCGCATTTCCCTCCTTTTCGAAGAAAATATCCACCCCGAAACCGAGTCATTTTTCCAAGCTTCCCCTTTTGTTTTTGTCCGTCTTTGTCTGAAAAACGCGTCATCGAAAGGAGTAGGGAACCCAAGGCAAAGATGGAGACTGAGAACGGCAAGAGGAAAGACAGCGGAAGCAGCTTTGAAAGCTATAGACAAGATGGGCGTGAAACCTACATCTTTTAAAAGAGCAAAACGATCATGCGTACTCACTTCTTTAAATCGAGAAAGGTCAAAATGAAATGCTACAAGCACGCTTGACCGAGTATGTTTTCAACAACTTCTAAAGAAGATCACCAATCTGCTCCAGTAGTGCACTGAACGACACCCGTCTTCATTTAGAATCGACTGAAACACACTAAAAACAGAGAGTCTAGCAAGGGACAGGACAACTCCAGGGGAATCCCAATGCTCGCAATGAGCTTGTCGGTCCTGAGAAAGGCGGAAAAACATGGAAACTGATGTTCTGCGAATGAGTCGCCTTGTCGGCGTCGCCGATTGAACCAATTAATTGAGGGGATTAGAAGGACTCGACACCGACTCCTGGAGAGAGAGGAGGGGGCACCACTAGAAAGACAACATTATGGCTTGTTTCTTGGGGGATCTTCGGCTATTCCGAGGGAAAGACCTCAAGAGGCGCGCGGCCATCCCATGACCAAGGTCCTTTAGTGTCGCGGAACGAAAACGAAAAACGCTAACGGAATGGCAATGAGATGTGTGAAGATAATAGACTCAGGGGGAACGAAACGAGCTTCTCTCTGAAAATGGGCGATATGGACTCTTGAGGACGATTAGAGAATTTAAAAAACGTCATGCTCCGGCACTAGCGTCAGTTTTCGGAGAGTAAGTGACTATGAAGATGTCTCAAAACACAGCTCAACGAACGACTGAATGTTTCTGACGACGCCATAAGCCCCGTCATCTCATTACAGAGCCGTCTTCATGAACGAGAGAGAGAGAGGACGCGGGGGTTTTCCACAGCGAGTCATTTCGTTTTCGTCTTTTCTCCTCTCTTCTCATTGACGCCTGCACGAAATGTAACACCAATGCTCGGGGAACACATCAAGACATTCGGCTTTAGGAAGGCGACGTTCCTTAGCGAGTCAATGAATTATTTGCGTTTCAGGAATTTCCTGGTTCTCCTTTGATCAGGAGGCGAGAATGCCTGCAAAATCAAATGCCTCACGAAATTTGGAGGTTTTTGGATGCTTCAAATGATCTGTTTCGTCTTTCTAATGTAATCTGACTTCTGAGTTTTCACTGTTTGACGTCTTCGGCGACTTCTTGAAAGAAGTTAAACCTGCGGTTCCCGAAGAGTTATGGGGAGGATTTCGCGTTGTCGGCGCTCCTCGCGAAGGAGAACGGCGCCGGCGGCCGCCGCGTAGCGGAAGGCTCGTCGCTCTCCGCCTCCTCGAACTCGTGATGAGCGAGTCCACGTGATTTCTGTAAACTCCTTTTTATACAGAGTTCTTTCGTGAGCAAACATAAATGTTTTCATAAACAACCGAATGCGTCCGCAGACACCGGAAACGGATACGTAAGAGGGCTCCAAATCGGGGCAATCACGGAGTTCCGAAAGCTCGCCGCGGGCGCTTTCAAGCATGAGAGAATGAAACGCGCTTGCCACGCTGGCAGACATGTTTTCTCCCCACTGAAGGTTCAAGGGAAGGGACCTGATTGTGAGACAAATTCCTCTGTTTCATGACACAGTCTAACTAAAAACGCCTGGAATAGCTTCGCTGGCATGGCGACTAGGCCGATAAGAAACTAGATAAGTTTCAGACAAATAAGCTCTTCTGAGAGGAAGCAGTCGAGTAGTTGATGGCGAGACTCTCTGGTTTAGAAACAGCCAAACGCGCAAGAAAGCGTCCCTAGTCGGGAGGATATTGCACGCATAGCGCTTTTGATTTGCTGACGTCGATAGACAGAGAGAAAAGAGTGAAGAGAAGAGGAGGGAGAAGTGCTCAGCATGAAGTGCCATAGGCGGGATTGATGTCCTTTTGCAAGGCCATGCGTACTCTCGCCAAAATCACGTGGTTGCGGAAAAGGTTTTTGAAAAATTTCACCGCAAGCGTCAACCAGAGAATATTATCGCGAACTGCGTTCTTCTTACAAGTTTGCAGAGAAACCGAGTTTTTTTCTTTCTCCAAAAGTGCATTCAAAGCAAGGCAAAGACGAACTTTACACAGACCACAAGACTCGTCAAGAAGAAAGCGAGAAGAAGGGGGGCGAGTGAGAAGAATCCCGGCGGGACGGCCCGGGGGTGCGTTGAGGCGTCGCCGAAATTAAAAGCCACATTCGGAGAGACCCTCGTCGTTTTTTTTCCTGCACACGCCGAACACTCTAATGAACATCGGTCCTCCTCACGTCAAGAGAGTCAAGTCTCGTCTTCTACGTGAGAAGAACTGGATGTTTTTGAGTCCAAAGAACTAGGAAAGACCAAATGATTCAGGAAATGAATGCACAGCCTACACTTTTTAGTGTGCTTGACTGAAAGCGAGACTTGATCATCGAAGGGCAATGAAATTGGACGCCGACATGTGCGCAATCGCGGGACCAACGTCGACGTCTGGTGGCATGAAAGAACTTTGATGCCAGTGGGATGCCTTTAGGAATAACAACAATGCCATGAGAGGGCATCTAGGGGGTTACTTAGGAAGATGAGCCACACATTCTTGGAACTTTCACAACATGGACTTCGGCGGTTGGTGATGGTTCCGTTTCAGGAGATCCATATGTGAAACGACAATTGAAGACCAACAATGCTGAGAGCGTCAAACAGAAACGCAAAATAGGGTATTTTTGGAGCATCGACAACATGGACTTCGAGGTTAGTGTTGGCTCGGTTTCAGAAACTCCGTGTAATGTGTTTGCACATTACACGGAGGTTCCTCTTCGCTCCAAGCTTGAATCTGCCACGTTTCTTGGGACACTAAAGCCGCGTTTTCATTACATCCGCATTTCGAACGAGAATTGGAAACCAACAATGAGAGTGTGAAGGAGACCGAAATGGTTCACAAACACAAATAACAGAGCAGAAGGAGCAACGCGGCAATATTGGAGAGAGACGCGTGGCGCATGGCGCGTCCATAGCGCGTCAAAGCTCGCACTCGTGCCATTCTCAACTAATGTCAAGGAAGCGGAGAGAAGAGAGACTGGCAAGGGATCATCGAGGGGATCAGTGCATGCGCTCTTTGCTCAAAAGCCGGAACAACTGCAGAATGCCAAAAAGGCCAAAGGCGCTTTTTCAAGAGGACCCAACATGAAAAAGAAATGTCCATCGGCGGCTCGCCAAATTCGTCCAACGCGAACACGCGTTGCAAGCGGCGGGAAAGGCTCCGTTTCAGCCTCGTCGCATCTTCCGCCTCTCCTCCTCGGCCGAGGCGCCCAGTCTCGGAGCGCCGGCGACGGCCTCCTCCCCCATAACTCAATTCGACACCAAGGCTGAGACAGCGAAATGCGAGAGTGCGAGTCCACTATTGCCGACGAGAACGACACATGTTTCTGGTGAACTGCTTTTTGGAGCAGCGGCGGCAGGAGTGATTTTGTCAGCGATAGTAGAGAAAAGCGAAATCTCTTTCGGTCTAGACAACCTCGTGAAAGATAAAGAGCAGTGCAATAAGTTTCATCATTCCTCAAAGTTTGCAGTCCAGCTGAATATTCACTGAGTGCTCCTGATCCGAAGCGTACATACTAGTTGTATTTAGTACGACTGAGTTTCGGGGTCCTTTCTCTTTGTGAGCACAAATCAGTATTCGTTTTTTGTCTATTGCCGTTGCATTGCCAGCATTTTAACCAAACGTCTCAAAGTTTCAACGAGTTCAAACGACGCTTCCGAAGGCGTGTGAAGTTGTGCGGGCGGACGTATCAAGAACTACGTAGGAAGGGAGTGTGAGGGAATGCAATATTCGGAAAAGCCCGCCGCGCCGGCGATGCCGTTTTTAGATCTTCGAGCCCTTCTTCGAGACATATCCAAGAGCGAAGAAAAACGAAAAAGAGAACGAGAAGAAAAGGCGGAACCAAATGTGTGCACGCCAGCAAGTTGCTTCAAAGTCGCAAAAATTTTATGTCTCACAAGAGAATGAAAAAAGTTTGGATGCCACATAGTTCTCCCCGAGGAGTGGAGGATGCGACCAAATCTTAATGGCCTAACATATGTTTTGGCTCGCGAACGGCCTCCTCCGCCGCGGGACGAATGTTGGTTTTGCAAAGAGGAAGGAACGCCTCTTCTCCCGCTAGCTGGCAGGAAATTGAGGAAGCGACGCTTTGGGAAAAGGTCAGGGGATCCAGCATTAAGTCAGCAAGCGTCGCGTTCTGCGAGCGAAAGCGAAATTCATGAAAGCAAACCGCGATTCCGCTTTTTATTCAAAAAGAAAGTTGCAAACGTTATAGGCACCAAAACGAACAAACGTGTTTGAAATGGCGTTCCTGGTGAGAAATGAAGACGCCCAACTTAGCTCTAAGTGATGACCCCGCCTAGACTGAGGGGTTCCAAGAACTCCTTAGGACAGCGCTCATCAACGACACTCATTTGTTGCTCTAGGACGACCACAACACCGCTGGTGGTCTACTGAGTTTCACTTGCTGCTCATAAATCCTCACCCGGAATGTGTTCCATTAAAGCGTTCGGGGTCGGTTCACTCTTGTCGAAGAATTTCTTTCAATATCAGATCGCATTTATTGCAAGTACATTAGGTCTCATAACTCTCAATTCAACTAAAGCAATGACAACGAGAGGGTATTCGAAACAACGCGAAACTAGCAAACTGCACGAAGAAAGGTCGGACGCGAAATTAAAACGATTCTGATTTGTTGCTTATGAAATAGCTTCAGTTTTAACACTCGCGAGATAAAAAAAAATCCGGCTTCTACCTAGCTGATGTCGATGGCTCGCACTCGCCTGAAACACTCATAGTATACACGCCTTTTTTGTTTACCTTGGTGATCGTTTGATAAAAGATAAGAAGAGGGGAACTTCGTTCGACTAACTTGCAGTATTTCCGCAAGAAGACAACCGACAAATTGTTTGCAGGATGGCTGCATGTGGGCCTCAGGTGCGAGGGCTAGTACCACGTCCGTAATCAAGCTATCCATTTGTTCGGCTCGATTGCGTGGCGACAAAATAGACAGAATTGCATGAAGAAAGCGAATTCGCTCAATATTTAGCGAACTGATATCCATTAATGCTAATCGTGACTTGCGAAGAAAATCGAGAATGTGCACATCAAGCATCGGTATTCTTAGTCGACGCCGATAATCGCACTCGTGCGCCCACGCAAATTCCAGCAATTTGATCTTTCCATAAGGTAAGGACTTGGAAACCAAATTGTAGATGAGTTTCAGTGCTAGTGGAATGTGATCTAGCATCGCTCCAAAGTAGGATTCCTCAGCAGACAAGAGGCGCAGGGGTTGACAAGCTAGTATAACGTTATCCAGTTCCCAGTTAGAGATGTCTTGTTCATCGTTCAGTATGTTGAACCATTGCCTTAGAGCTTCCGTGTAGTCCGTCTTCATTGTCATTCTGGCATTTAATCCGCGAATAATGCGATTGAACTGTGCCATTTCCTCTATATACCAATCTCTTTCTGCCGCGGAAACGTTCGGGGGAGGCGTTTGAGAGTAAGGGAATGTCAGAATCGTCGGCAATGCAGTGTGAAGAAACTCCTCCATACCTGGTAAGATATCCGCAGCGACGTGTCGAGAAACACTGAGATGAACTGTGATGGACTTCTCACAAGCGTGCTTTTTCATCATATCCATCGTAATTTCCATAGTATCCAAAAGTCGTCCTTGACGTAAAGAAATTTCCATCACAATCCTCAAGTTGCCACAAAGATGTGCCACAGCAACTTTCTGGTCGTTAATTGTCGACCATGCCGCAAAGCGATGAAAAACGATGCAATCAACAACTCGATAATAATCGTATAGATCGTTCCAAAGCAGTCTTGTTTGTTCCTCGGCGTCGCAAAGGTCAGTAAGTGGTACACACGATGCGCAAATTTCTGGCATCGCTTTTTTCACCAGTTCAACGCTTAGCGGACCGCAAAAATCTAGGAATTTTTTCCATTCTCGAACACGATCCAAAAATCGACGTTCTTCTCCAGCAATGCGAGCAGGCATTTTTGCCAATTCGTGCTTTAAATAGGCAAGAAAAAATTTACAGGCTGGTTTGTCTTCCACTGATGCGGCTTTCTTCAACATCGTTTCGTATTCCTTGACGACTGTCGTAATGAGATCCTCTTGTTGTTTCGCACTTTGAAAAAATGTGATCGCATGCACGAAATGTCTTTGAAACTCTTTGTCTGACGGTGGCTGTGCGCCACATCCTCGCAATGCATCCAGGAGTCGCCTCGCTAACGCCGAATCATTGGCTGGGTTCAACTTTCTCTCAGCCCACAAGGCCTTCAGCACAAGCAATCCCTTGGCAATTCCGGTGGGTGATATGTCACTGAGACAAGCTAAAAGCATCAGCTCTAAATTCATAATAACTGCGCCGCCCTCAAAATGCTGCTTGCTTGAACTGAACGCTTGCTTGCACGCTTCGTTGGCGTTGTTAATAACTTCCTCGTTCATGAGATTCGGACGTCTTTGAGCGAACGAGAGCCATTCCTCGAGACAGGACTGCATATTTCCTTCCAACTCCGCTAACGTTGTCGAGAGCAGTGTAACTTGCAATGCCTCATCCGTGTTGTCATTTACCAGCAGTCGTACGTTCTCTATCTCGTCTCTATAAAACACAGCATTGACATTCATATAGTGCTTCTCAGCGAGCAAGAGACGAAGCATTCGCAAGCGGAACTGAAGAATTGATCCATCGTAAAACAAAACGTTTCGAAGAAACGTAAGATAAGCTTCAGCCTGTCTCGGCATTGAAGTATCCCATCCTGACTCGTACAGTAGCAATTCCATCTGTAACTTGCGCAGAAGCACTTCGCATAATTCTGTCGGTTCATGGGTGCTGTCTAGGAGACAATCGAGGACCGAAATTACGGCTATTGTAGTTTGAAGACGCTCTTGAAACGGTAATTCAAAGATTGCTTCATAGCTGATGGAAGAGCGAGCTTCATTTCTTTCTTCCCTTGAAAGGCTTAAACCGAGCATGAAAAGATCGTGCCATCGTAGAAACTGCGCGAGAATGTCCTCATTGTTGTATGCTTCCTTTAGTTCTTCAAGAATTTGCGCTCTTCGCTCGTCTAGCCGTACTTTCGGCGCATAATGTTCCAGAATGCTCTGCGCCGTGCATCGCTCATCCGCATTTCTATTCACCATCTTTTGCAAGGTTTGGCTTTGGTCAGCATCGAGAGTCAGTCCATGGAGGCATCGCGCTATACTGTTTGGTACTTGATGATTTCCCTTCAATTCCGCTTAATCAGGAGAACAAAAACAAACCAAGACGAAAGTTGCTAGACGAGTAATTCGCTGTTCAAATGTCAGATCAAGGAAAACCGCCATAAGCATTTCCACAAAAACAATTCCAAAGCTAGCAAACGAATAAAATCGCAAATAATTTAAATCGCTTGCCTGTAGATGTCCGCCTTGGTAGTGTAATTTACGAAGTGAACTTCGGGCGCCATATAGACAGGCGTTCCAACCTTACAGGTGTGAAAATTCAGGTGTTCCTCCGTGATCAAACCGAAATCTCCCAGTTTTACCGTTTTGGAAGGAGTTAGCAAAATATTGGCCTAAAAATTCCGGAGTCTTGCAATTTGCAAACAGGCTTGACGTCTCGATGTATGAGCCCTTGATTATGAAGATAAGCTAAGCCACAGGCGATTCCGTGGACTGTCTTGTTGAAAAATGCTGTATTTTTTCTGAAAAGATTCGCGTTAATTGCGTCCGCCAGAGAGCCGCCCTCGCAAAATTCCATTTGTATCAGAAGGCATATGCTCCCAGCCACCTGGAAGTGACGTCGAATCGAGCCAAAATGCTTTACCTCTTCACACCAGAAAGAGTGAATGCGTACAATATTCTGGTGCTCAAGCCCGTGTTGCACCTCGCGTAGAACTTTCTCCGGTGGTTCTTTACTGGCTGTTAGCGGCGTCGTTTTTATTGCGAACCGTATGTTGGTGCTCTTTTCTCTATGAATTCGTTATTATTCGCCAGCGTATTGTATTCACTTACACGCAAAGCCATACAGCTCCAAATGCACCCGATCCAAGATGTCCAACTAGGTTATAATTATTATTTAGCTGCCGTAAACGACCGATCTCTTCTTCGCGATCGAACTTGATCAGCCTGATCTTAGACCCTTTAAAGTAAACACCCGATACAATACAATCGTTGCGACTAACCTCGGGCTGTGCTGGATTTTCCTATAAAAGGAAGGTTCACCATAATTGATCGCAAAATAGCAGCTGTGCGGGTCTGTTTGGTGATATGGCTATTGACCCTACCGAGTCTCTGCCTCCGCGTCGCGCTGCGATAAAGCGGGTAATCTTTTTCTCCGGGAATCAATACCTATTGCAGGGAGGAAGCCTATGTCAAGTCTTGCCCTCTTCAGTCCCACTGATCGGTAGCGTTCTCCAAGCCCTTCTACTTCCGGTGCCCTGGCACCTGTTGAAAAAGAGTCCCCAGTTGCTGCGTAACCGAAGGCGAAGTGGTAGCCGCGCTCCCTACTTGGTTTTCCGACTTCTCATTGACAGAAATATTGTCAGAATGCAAATTCAAGTCACTAGCAGGTCACTTATTGTAAGGCTAAACGCTGGCTTCTTATCAATCTAATGGCTGAAAAGAGAAACCCACTCGCACCCTATCTTTCCTTCGTGAGAGCTAGGCGGTAGACCGTCGAATGCCGGTCTCCTCACCGCCTCCTTCCCCCAATCAACATCTCAGCAACATGTATTGCTATACGCTTTGCTTGTATAGGACTCACACATTCTCACCTGAATGCACTTTATTATCGATAGGAACTTGTTCGTAAATAAACATTTCTAGAGCGGGCTTTTATATCGCTTTATTTGTAACTATCGTACATTTGGTCCCAATAACTCTCAATTCAAGTAAAGCAACGGAAACGAGGGAGGATATTCTTGACGTGGAGCAGCTTGAAGTCAGTGACCAATTCATCGGGAACGTCGATCATTGCAATGCCAGAAACATTTGAAACACAAAGAAAGCAAGAATCTAAGTTGGTCTCAAGGTACATAGAGACTCCGAATGGCAAACACAGTCATGAGATAATCTTCAACTGATTGAACAATTTCTGAACAACAAAGAATCAGACGGCTGAGATTTGCGACTTCACTGCTTCCTCCTCCAGGGCAAGAGCGCGCGATTTTCTATCGAGAGAATCCCAGGCCAACTGAAACAGCTTTTACTTTTACAGAGGAAAGTGTCTTGCCTGACACATTTTCTGCACGATTGCCGTCTCATGCTTCGAAAGTCCCCTCTGTCCATTTCTCGCAGCGATTTCGTGAACTTTCAGAACCTGAACTTTGCCCATGTTTCATAAATCCACTACCTTCACAGCCTCGGCCAGGGAGTCGTTTACAACGGCGTCTCTTTGGGAACCAACCGAAGCTGGCCGGCATTGCTCCTCGTCTTGATCTACCTTTTTCGGCTCTGGCTTAGCTTCGCGCTTGATTACTTCACACATTGAGAGGCGGCCAACAGAAAGCTGAAGAAATAACTTGCCGTTGAACTTTTCCTTACACTTATTGGCGCCATCTTCGGAGGCAATCTTTCGGTCGAGTCTTCCTCTTCGTCGATGGGTGGAAGGGTTCGAACCTGCAAGATTTTAGAAGCTTCAAAGTTATGAACCTCGAGATGGCTAGCTGTGACGTCCAGTTCATCTCCCATGACAAAGACAGCGGCAGAGTCGTCAGTCTCCGACGAACCGTAAGTGGTGCCCGAAGACGTCATCGTGCCTGAAATGAGGTCAGTTTCATTAATACCGAATTTCTCGGAAAATGGGAAAAGCCAGGAGAGGGTGGGACGTTAGCGGGGAAGTTGTTGAATTCCTAAGTTATAAAAGCCAATATATGCAACTCGACGCGCTGAATCCGATGCGACAA
>JAQIXL010000526.1:0-29651 GCA_034700245.1 Poikilolaimus oxycercus | reverse complement strand
TTGCGGAAACTCTGGCGAAACCGCTAATATCGTGTCGGTCAAAAGGATTAGGAGTGTGAAAGAGGGCCTTTGAAGTTATTCTCATGTTGCTGTCGGCAAGAGCTGCGAAGTCAAAGGGAGGTCATGGTCAAAGGGGAGAGGGGAGGGGAGAGGGACGGTCAAGAGGGAGACAGATAGCATCGACATGGTTCATTAACGCTAGGGTATTCCTTTTATGAAGAGAAGTCTCTCGCCGAGACGTGGCGATTGGGCAACTGAGGAGTGACATTTCTTAGGAGAAGACTCGCTCTGGCCGTGGTGAAGACTGTTCTCCATGTCAGAGCTAGGAGGAGACAGAGTTTTTGCAATAAATCTGGCGTCACCGATAGTATCAACTCCTCGCCTTCTTCGACTCGCGCCGTCTTCGTCGCGCCCGTCTGGCAGACAGGCTGAGAGAGACTCAAACACCTTCGATTACCTTCACGTTCTACAAGGTTGTGCTTTACTCGCACATGCTGTCATTTGAAACCTATTTTATTCGGCTGTTTAAACTTGTTCAAGTTCCTTCGACAATGCGTAGAGTTTTTGATGAAAAAGTGCGGGACCAAAATCGTTGCTGCACACATAGGGAAGACGATCGTCGGGTAGAAAGGCCACGGCTCGCAACTCCAACGAGGTCTCTAATGAGATCTTCGTCAGCGGCGTTTTTCGGAGTTTCACCAAAGTGTCGACGCAGGCCTGACAACGAAGACTCGGCTGCGTCTCCACTGGATGCTCCTCGTCAACACCGTCGCAGTCTCTCAGGGGCATCTCCACGGTGGACTCCAATTGATGGAAGGCGAGGAAGAGGCGGGAAGCCACATGATAGGAGTGCTCAGAGAATTCTGAAAGGGTGAAGAAAGCATGAAAGAAGGAAGAACCTTCAATAATTTCCTTTTGCGAGTCGTCGATGTCATCCAACTTGGGGACGGATTGAAGGCATTGCGCGGGATTCGAAGTCTCGTTGGATCGATCGATGGTCAAGCAATTGAGGAGTTGCCTTTGATTCTCACCGTGAGTGAGTAAAAGCTCTCGTACGTCGCTTTCGGCTGAAATGTTGAATTGTGGAAGGTTGCCCAAGTTGTTTTGAGCGGAGTAAAGACGTAAAATCCATAAAATACTTGCACACCTGCGCTCTCTCCTAGTCCGTAGCCTGTGACAAACATAACAAGAGCACCGAGAAGAAGTCCAGCAACAAACCACAACAAGGAATAACGATTCCAGCAGCCGGCCTTTTGGATGAAAGTCTTTTTCTTGATTTTATGAGGACCATAGAGGCCGATGGCTTCGTCCATTCCTCTAGAAGCAATCGATTTCGGAAGGAAACAAAAACAGTACTTGTAAATATGAAGAGACTTCATGGAGTTTGCAGATTTCGTAGACATAATGGTTTCACTTGGAGAAGTGAAAGACGAAAATTAAGGAAGTGTTGAGTAGAGCGCCGAAGCCACGAAGGGAAGGACGTCGAAGCCAGCCACGGCGACGCCTACCCGCAATCGATCAAAGGCGTTCAGTCATTAGGAAAAACAGTCTAATGGGAAACGACGGAACGGGTGGGCTGCGAAGAAGACGCAGAAGGCGGGAGAGACTGCATTTATAGAAAGTGTCCTGCTCTCTTTTTTTCTTGGTGTGGTTTGATTTGCGCTCAGCGACAATGTGCGTTTATGGTCCGTGGGATACTTTTGAGAGAATTATTTATTGTATTTACAACGTTTGTACACATTTACAGAAATAATAATAGGAACAATCAATTTTCATGCAAGACAAACTCACGATGAGCTCGCGTGATATAGTCGGCGAACTCGGGATCCACATAAAATCGACTGCAGAAGAAAGGAAGGTGTGATCGTGAAAGACGCAGAATTCTTCCGAGTCTTTCTTCCAAAACAGTTGACTCAACGGGAAGTGGCCGAGTCGTTTTCAACTTGAGCAATGTCTCCACACAAGCGTCGCAATTTTGCCGCTTCCTCGGATAATACTTGTTCACATTCCAACAACTCATGATGGGAATGAGGTTCTGAGCAACGTCCTCGAGATTGGCGACGTCGGCTGTGACCAGACGACTTCCGTCCAGGTTGCCTGTTTTTTTATTAATTGAGAAAAAAGAATAATAAACCATTTGGCGTCTCGATTGTCAGAGATACTTGGTTTAGAAAATCTTCATCGCCTCTCTGTAACTGCGGACAACCATGGCATTTCTTGACAATTTTCTGATAAACTTCATCAAAATCGTCTTCGAGTATGCGACTGCAAATGAGGGGAAGGCGATGCTTTGGCAGGTGGAAAATCAACTAAATCATCCTCAAATAATTGAAAAGTCTTTGTTTACTTGAGTTAGCCATTGCAATCCTTTGCTGCGAACGGCGTTGAGAGAGATTCGATCGTCTTTAAGTGAGATCAACGTCTTCATGCAGTCTCCGCACTTCAGGAGAGGATGATTGGTTCGAGGATATAGAATGTCAACAAGAGGACAGTCGAGGTGCGGATAGTTGCTCTTGTTTAGGTTGATTTCTAGTTTGAAAGCATCGTTGCGTAATTCGAGCTGTGCAACCACGTGCTCGTCTGAATTATTTTGAGTCTTCAGGCAGAGAAAAAACCCACGTTTGAATTGCTGTAGAACGATGTAGCCGAAAGCTGCAGCTAGAACAGCGATGGGAATGAGGACGAGAAGACATCTCCACGAGATCCACGACTTTCTTGATACTTCCACAAAACTCACAATCACACTCTTGGGAGTCATTCGAGAGCTGAAAGGTGACTCGATTTGTTTTTCAAAGCGAAGAGCCATGCCGGAAGTGGAAAAAGGGAAAGAGAGGTGTTATGGGCATCAAGACCCGTTATCGGCCACAGCTTTGAGGCTAGTCAGCTGAAGACTTTGAAGGCCTTTCTGGTGTGTTTTCAATAAAAACAAAATAATGGAAAAAGAACGTCATGGAGGGCTTCAAAAGCAATATTCCAGGGTGATTTTTTTTCACGTGAAACTTCAGTTGCTTCAGAAAGCGAAGCCACTACTAGCGACTAGCTGACTAAAAAATCAATGGAGAAGAAGGAGAAGAAGAAGAAAGAGAGGAGAAGACCAGTAAAATCACAGCAGCCCAATGGAAAGGAAGCCCGGGTGCAGCTCCCAGCCGGCGGAAGGCGAAGAGGGGCTTATCAGTAGCCTCGCGTGATGGTCTCTCGACGTCGCCGGGCGGTCTCCTTCATCGTCTCACCGTGAAGCCGTCAACAATCTGCTTCTTCTCACCCCCTGCTTTATCACTGCGTTAGAGAGGGGAGCCAGGAATCTGGAGACTCTGAGAAATGCGTTCTGTGATCTTCGGACGGGCAAGGCACTGTGATGTTTTGTGGCACATCCATGACAAATAAATGATTTCATACTCTCTTATTATAGATAGTTTGAAGGATTTTTTATGTGAGGCTGAGGCATTGTACAATATTTATTTGTTGACGGATCGCTGCGAGGAAGATCACTAATGATCGTGTCTGCACAAATAATGAAAACAAACACGAAATTAAAATCATTGCAGCATACGTTGGCTAGTGAATGACGCTATGCATCGTAGTATTGAGTGCCTTATTTTTAATCTTTATTCATCTTTTTCCTCGACCCATTTTTCCTAAGTGTAGTGATCATGCGATCCGGCATCAATTCACAGGAATCTGCTATCGATTCTACTCGGAGCAAAAACTTTTGACGAAGCGAGAAAAGTCTGCGAGTCGGATAAATCTTTTCTCGCCTCTATTTCCAGTTTTGAATTGAATAAGTTCATAAGTTCATTATTGGTTAATGTTGAAATTTGTTGTGAGCAATTATTTAGATAGCGCACGTCGTAAACTTCTCAACGATTCTCTGTTGTGGCTTGACGGATTCCGAGACGCAGCTCTATGGTTTTGGATAGATCAGACACCCTATGTCTATGACAAGTTAGACCGCACAATGGCAACCTTTTTTAAATTTTCTTTTGTTAATTATTAAACCTTTAGCTCCCAAGACCGATCCGAATGAACACGGGTGGAAGTGCCTCATGCAGTTGTACGTGCGAGGATCTGGATATGACCATGGTCTTCCATCGGAGAGCGAAGCGAAACATTCACCCAGATGAAAACAGCGAAGAAGACGAAGAAGGAATTTATGGGAGTGCGTTTTATGTGTCGTTGATCAAATGAAAAAAAACTTGTTGAAAGCATTTAATAAAAAGTTTAGGGTGCTTATCGCTCTCTCTCAGGAAGGGCACCTAGAAGCCACAAAACTGTGAGCGACGTCTACCAATTGTATGCGAAAGCCTACCGCCAGTATCGACGCAAAAAAGTTCGCCTCCAATTTTGTCGTTGCAAATTGTAGCCCTTCGGGATGGATTTTCTTTGCTACAACAGAATTTTGTTACAAGGTCAGGTTTCCAGGCCATGGAATATTGGTCGGAGAATGTTTAGACTTTCTTTGGTGGCGACTGGAATGAAGCGGAGACCTCCTGTCTTGCATCGGGCTCTCATCTTGCTTCCATCCACAGCGAAGAGGAGAACATGTTTATTGTTTGGATGTTTTGAAACATTTTTTTTGCTCAACCAATTGAATTTAATTTTCAATGAAATTACCAATATTTGCAACAGTTTCAAAAACTGGAATTTCAATGGTCTCAGACTGGACGTGGATTGGCCTCTGCTCACAGCAGTCTGGTGAATGGTTGTGGAGCGATGGAACTTCACTCGACTATAAACAGTGGGGCCACGGGCCACCAAAGAAGATGGTCACAGCACTGAATCAATTCGAAAACTTGTAATAATTTAATTTCAGGCCAATCATTGTATAGCTCTTATTGCCGATTTTTGGCCAGCGAGTCAAATATTTGTGCACTCGTGGATAGCTCGAGACTGTGATCCTTATCACTTGAGAAACTACGTCTGTAAAAAAGAGTGTCAACGTTGATCGCAAATAAACAGTGTATTTTTTATTAGAAGACATCTGGTGAATAGTGGCAGTGATGAAGAATCGAGAGGTCATGAGAGCTTTGTGTTGAAGAACCTCAAGAGAGTGTTTTCCCAAAGTTTCGAAAATGAAATAATACAAAGTATAAATCATGAGCATGAAAAAAGACTGCTATCTGAAAGACTGAACATGAAAGATTGATTTGAGGTCAGCAGAGGGTGGCTTCTAATGGAAAAACAATTGAATTGGGCATCAATAGAGGAGGCTTCACTTTTCAGGTGTACCGCAGGAAAACCGCAAAGATGATTTGGAGGACTCTACACTAGAATCGAAAAAGAGAAGAAGAACAAGACGTGAGCCTGAAAGATAGAACCAAAGCATCTTCGGTGTGTGTCTTGAGATTCTCCGTATTGTAAGCCAAAATGAAATGTCAATCAAGTGAATCTCCCAACTGAAGATTAGCAACTCCTTGAACGAGAAGACCATCAGCCGCGTTTATCTGTCGTGGCTGCGGATCGCGAAAGTGTATTTTGAACCAGTTGAGAAGTTGATCCAAAGTGTCAAACATCTAAACAATGCCAGTCTTTTGAAGAAATAAACCTGCTTTCTAACGCGAAATCCATGTGGTGTGACCGTTATGTACTCGACCTTCATCTTGAGATTCGGCCGGTAGGCGAGCACGAATTTACCCGGAAACTCATTTGAGACAACGAGCAAATAACTAGAAATTAAGATGAGCGTCGTTTCCTTTCAACTTACGGTATTCTTTTGGGTGTCTTTCGTTTTTCTTCTTGAAGTAGAGCCTCAATCTCGATCCTCTGCAGCTCGAAGAGAAAGCCCAGCACGCTGTATTTGTGTCCGAGGATCTCACGGGCCAACCTAGCCATTGGTTCGATGTAACTGAAAAGAACTCCTTCCTCGAAAACTCGACTCACCGAGCAAGGATCTCGTCAAGATCCTCAAACTCTTCGTTGCCAATGATGAGTCACTTGCCGAGCGAGAAGGACTGCTCCTTCTCATAGATGTCGATGTGATGATAGGCATTCTCGGCCACTTTTCAAGTCACTGAAAGACGATTCGCTTTTGACGACGGTCAGAAGAGTGCTTCACCCTGAAAGTTTAGAATCATTTCTTTCCACGAGCCTATAAAGAAGCCCATGCATCAACTCGAAGACGGCACCTGGTCGACGTTCGCCAAGAGACTCTCGGCGTCCTTGTAGGTAACATTATAGAAGCGTGGGTGCGAGATGACTCCTCTCGCATCGTCGATGGGATTCTCTTCCATGAGAAGTTTCGCTATGCTGTTGTCCAAGTTCAGAAGATCTCTTCTTCGTGGAAAGTGTACAATATCTCCGAGGGAGATCGAAGAAAGAGCTCTTCGACGTTCGATGAAGCTCGATTCTTGCTGGTGTCAGACCCTCATTTGAAAAAGGGGATCGGGATCAGAAGCGTGGATTTCCCAGTGAACTGAATGCAAGGACAAAGCGGAAACGTTCTGTTCTCTCTCCTCGAAAACATCGTTCGTAGATGTTTCTTTCTTCCGGTTATCCGAATTGCTACCTGCGCGAGGCGGCGAATACAAGGTATACGGTAGCAGTCGGTCATTCAAACCCCTGAAACACGTTGGCTGCGAAGCGGCTCGTTCTCGCCTGCGATACGCAGCCAAAATGTGTGCGCCGAAATTCGCCCTGGGTATTCCTCTCGGTCGCCGCGCACTTTGTTCGTTCTCCCTAAGTTGTTTTCTTTTTGTTTGTAACGCTAAGAAAGTATCATTGACATTAGTGCGGCATGTAGGAGGTTCTTTTCGGAGAAGTAATATGCTTCTCATGCTCAAATCTCGGCTTTTCGTGAGGAATTTCTTGTAGTTTTGCTTCAAAATACTACTAGTTGCCCAATTAGGCCTTGTTTTCACCCGCCTTCGCGTATTTATTCGATCTGTATCGCTTGGAAACGATTTACTAGTTATCCAGTGTTATAGGTAAATCATGAAGCAGATCGAGGCGCACGACACGGTCAAGTTCCCCGACAACGTGACGTTCTCGGTGAAGAACCGCATCGTGAAGGTGAAGGGACCGCGCGGGGAGCTCGTCCGCGACTTCCGCCACCTTCAAATGGAGATCGAGAGGATCGGCAAGAACTCCATCCGCGTGAGGAAGTGGTTCGGCAACCGCAAGGTTTGTTGTGTTTCTAAGCGTTAGCAAAGTGCCTGCATGTCATGTTCGTACTAAATGCGAGAGTTCTTTTCAGGAGCTGGCCGCGATTCGCACCGTGTGCTCGCACATCGAGAACCTCGCCAAGGGCGTCACCAAGGGCTATCGCTACAAGATGCGCTCCGTCTACGCTCACTTCCCCATCAACATCTCGCTTCAGGAGAAGAACACCGTTGTTGAGGTTGGTTTAGGCCGCGATCACGTTTTTTCGCATGTGCGAGTGTGCTCTGAGATATTGCTAAAAACAAATGGATGTCAGTAAAGTGAGGTAATTGTCGGCATTGCAGATTCGTAACTTCTTGGGCGAAAAGATCATCCGCCGAGTGCCGCTGCCCACGGGCGTCACCGCCACCATCTCGACCACGCAGAAGGACGAGCTCATCGTTGACGGAAACGACATTCAGCTCGTCTCCCAAGCCGGTTCGTTTCAGTCTCCTATGACTAATTGCACTTGAGAAGCTGTGCGTTGTGCTAATTGGTTGTATTTTCAGCTGCTCGCATCCAGCAGTCGACGACCGTCAAGAACAAGGACATCCGCAAGTTCCTCGACGGCGTCTACGTGTCGGAGAAGACGGTCATCCAAGAGTGAAGGCGCCGCTCGTCGTGTCTCTTTCGTCTTGTTGTTGTGTTTGGACCTCTCAAGATGAAGTCTCCCGTTTCGCTATCTGCTTGTGCAACACAGATTGATCTCCTGGATTTGGCTGTTATGGACAGTCACGCTGGAACTGCGCGGGATTGCAGAAGCGGAGTTCAAAATATTCGTGACTCGGTTGCAAGATGTTGGGCGCTTCGACTGTGATGCGAAGAGTGTTCATGGGGAATGACAGCATTATGCGCCTCGCAAGTCTTCAACATGCAAGTTTGTGTGGAGAACGGATTCGGTTGACCGCTTTTGAAACCAGCATCTTGAAGAAAACTCCAAGATTACTCACTAATGATGAATGGGAAAAGTTGTGCAATCTGGTACAAGAAGGGATGTCAGCCGTTCTAGAGAATATAGTGCCAATGCGGCCGGCTTCATAGTCTAACTGCAAGAGCATCCGCGTCGTCGTTGAACTTCATCCACAGAAAGGGTTGTGCTGAAGGCGCCGTTGTTGTAACAAACTGAAGGCATCAACCGTCGACGACCACTGTTCGCCATTGAATCATCTCGAATCTCAACGACATCGTAGCTATCTTTGACGCCAGCACTCAATCCCCTCTCTCTCCCTCTTCCCATTCATGTCAACTTGCAGCACACTTCAACAAATTCATTTCTCGCTCACTAGCGAAGCAATTAGACCAAGGAATAATGACCGCGCATGTCGATAAACTCAATAAGAATCACCATCCTTTACAATACAAAAACGATGATTACATCAACAATAAGATAAACAACTGGAACGAAAGAGGAAAGAATAGACACCGAAGGTCCTCACTGTCGGCGATACATCTGCTGTGGTGGCGGATCTCGGTAATGTGCCTTGAACCAGTTGAGAAGTTGATCCAGAGTGTCAAACATCTAAACACGTCGCTCTTCTCGGAGAAAAAGATGGAGAAACCTGTTGCCTGAAGCGAAGTCCATCTGGAGTCACGGTCATGTACTCGGCTTTCATCTTGAGACGCGGCTGGTAGGCGAGCACGAATTTACCCGGATACTCATTTGAGACGACGAGCAAATAACTAGAAATCAAGATGAGCATAGTTTCTTTCAACTTACGGAATCTTCTGTGGTCCCTTTCGCTTCTCGTCCTGGAGTCGGGCCTCAATCTCGATCTTCTGCATCTCGAAGAGAATGCCTGGCGCGCCATATTTGTGACCGAGGATGTCACGGGCCAACTTCGCCATTGGTTCGATGTAACTGAACACAAGTTCTTTTTTGAAAACTCGACTCACCGAGCAAGGATCTCGTCAAGATCCTCAAACTCTTCGTTGCCAATGATGAGTCGCTTGCCGAGCGAGAAGGGCTGCTCCTTGTCGTGCTCATGGATGTCCACATGCTGGTAGACGTCGTCTGCCACCTTCCAAGTCACCGTGAGGCGATCCGCTGATTTCGACGACGGTCGGAACACGGCTTCACCCTAAAACTTACGTGTCATTTCTTTCGTGAGCAATTCAAAAGTTAAATTCCAGCAAAATTGAAGACCACACCTGATCGACCTTCGCCAAAAGACGCTCGGCATCTTTGTAGGTAACATTGTGGAAGTGTATGTGAGAGATGACGCGCTTCATGAACTGCGTCGCAGTGTGGCGATGCTCCCTAGCCGCACGATCCGTCTCCTCGTCTTCCGTCTCCGCTTGCTGGTCCCAATATGCGTCGTTGTCCGGACCGGAGATCGCCGCTCTAAGCTCATTTCGTGAAAAATATTGTCCCTGGACTAACTTCAACTCCGAGGACTTGCATGTGAGATCACACGTGAACTTCTCGTACTTGATTTCCATCACTTTGCAGTAAATGGTCTGACCGATCTGAGACGTTTCGTCTCCAAAGCCAGACTATGAACAGACCTTGACGCGCTCAAGAGGAGTGGAGAAGGTGGCCCGGTCGCTAAGATTCCTGTTCATGACGAGTCCGACGATGCCGTTATCCAGCTTCACTCGCACACCCAAGGGCACGCCAGGACATTCTGGTCGATCGCCGTAGCCCATTTCACCGAGATGTGCCCATGCCTGCAATCCTCATTCTTCACCTAGAAAGACGAGTTTACCGCCGAGAGATCGGGAAATCCGCTTTGCTTGCAAACAGTGCACGTGAAGAGACCTGTTGTCTCATCTCGCAGCGCCATCTTTTCTACCTAAATCCACTTTATGCTTCAAAATCGAAGCTCACTCCTTCTCTAGGAGGCTTGTAGAAGATGCTGATGACTCGTCCTGAGACGATCTTCCCATCGTAGAAAGTGTTCGGCGTCTCCTTCGTCAACAGAGCAAAGAGCTCTTCGAAGCTCGGTGGTGAACGATCTTTTCTCAAGTCCTTGTAGCGATGGTTCAACTCGGCCCGAATGTCGTACAAAGTTGTTTGCTAAAGACAAGCGTTAATTAGACATGGCCTTGTAGAAAACGAACCTTGTTGCCGAATCCTTGTCTGGCCAATTCAACGGCGAAAGCGTCCAAGTCGAGATCCTTGAGACGTTCGGGAGCATGCAGAACCTCTTCAAGCGCAGCAGTCGGATCAGTCATATCATCAACCTAAACATCAGTTGGCTTTCTTGCACAACAGTCTGTATCATCCAACCTCGAGAGCGTCGACCGCCATCTTCCTCGCCCACTCGTAGGTCTCCGGATGCACGCGGGAGCCGTCGAGAACTTCAACATATGCGTCCGTCTTCTGGCTGATCTTCAGTGTATCCAGCTTTATAAAACCGGCACAATTCATGAAAATCTACAATTCCAAAGCTTCCTTCACAACGATTTCTTCCCAAACCTTTGGACCCATGCTGCAAGTGACGACGAGCTTCGTTCGACTGTCGAGGAAGCCGGAACCTTCTTTGTGCTTCAGCGAGTTGAGCATCCAACGGGCTTTTCGCGGTCCCAAGCCGGATACGAATTGTAGATCGAGCTCGCAGTGTGCGTACTCCGCGCATCTAAATAAATGGTTTCTCTAGCATGAATAGGAGACAAACCTATTTGGATCCACACCAACTTCATTCTCGCGATTTATGAATTCGTACGTAATCCGCTTGTAGAGTGCCTCTTGATTCACCTCATTCTAAAGAATAACAAAACTATACTATCTCTCTTCTCCAAGGTACCTGTAGTGGATGCAGCTTCAAGCAAAGGATGTCCCTCTCGGTGTTACAGAGATGAGCGTGCTCCGAGAGCGGATCCCAGACGCATCTCGCCAACGAGAGCGCTTGCAGAAGGTTCGGATGAAAATCTGGATGTTCTTCCTGCAATTCCAGTCATGAATGAAATGAGCTGAGAACAAACCGTCGCAGCTTTCGAGTTCATGTAGACCTTCGCGGCATCGTTGTCGATGATTTCAACCTTCGGAATATCGTAGCGATCGTCGTCGTTGATTGACTTCACTGTTTCTTCCACTTCTCGCTGGATACTCCTTGCATCGAGGTTCTCGGCCCCGATAGCGATGTACTGCGGTCTACGCTTGGCGATCAGCTTTCTCAACGTGGCATGCTCTTGTTTCTGCATTTTTTTCGTTTATAAATCTCTAAAAGGATTCAAACCCTGAGGACTTCGTCCGGCTTCCCGCGTCTCTTGTTCAGATGCATAAGACGCACATGATCCACCAGTTCGCCATTCTCGTCCACAATCGCCGCGTACGAGGGATCATCCAACTCAGTAGAATACGAAATTGCCATGATCCTTATTCGACGCTAAAAAGTTTAGTTTGAGAAACTTTAGCCAACGAACGTCCTCCTCTTCATCATCGTCCTCGTTGAAGCTGGACGAAGGATGAAAGGGCGCGATCTCCAACTTGGAATAAACTCTCGATCGACACTCCGAAATCACGTACTCTTTCGACTCCTCGAGTAACTACACAATTTGATTTCCGAATCGCTACAAAGGACTAAACCTTGAGATGAAGTTCTTGCTGAAGGTTTGGCAGAAGCATGTCATTGACGGCTTGAGCGAGCACTCGATCACGAACTGCGTTCCATTGCTCGGCCACTTCCGAATAACCGTCCTAAAGTCTCAGTTCCGAAGTTCGTCAAATAGAAACCATCTTGAAAGGTTCTTCATTTGTAAGCTTTCCGTAGAACGTGTCGTAGTTCTTGCTATCCGTGCTGCCTTCACCCTCAACAAAGAGCGTCATATCGATGAGTCCAGCTTCTTTAGCCTAAAATCGCTTTGTTACTTTTTTGACTGATATGAAATTGACGAACCTGATGATAGTAGAGATATTCGTCGTGCTTCAGCATAGTGACCGGCTTTCCCGCAATGTACCTAAGCACACACTCTCAAATATTTCGAGAGCTCAAAACCTTTTTCGGAAAATGGGATGTGAATCGTCGAGCATAGCTCGGCCCTTTTTCGTTGGTCGAACAGAAATCATTGCATTCTGGCGATACAACTGCCGCGCTTTCTCTTTCAACTAAAGGGAAAGTCAACCGTTAATTCAAAACCAGCTAACCTTTGGACATCTGCTCAACTCTCTTGCCAGGAGATAGATCGCGCCATTCAGCGCATCCTCCGGAGATGGAAAAGTCTCGGTAACATAGTCTTGGGCGGCGACAAGTGGCGTCACTGAGTCCTGCTCGATTTCATGACGTTTCCAATCGAAGTTTTCCGAGATCTGCTTGGCTGTCAGACCGAAGCGAGAGGCGAACTCGTCGAGACCGTTGTCAACGCAAGCCTAGAGAATTAATTCCTTTGTAGAAGAAACAAATACCTGGTATCGATCATTGCGATTGATCATCTTGAAGCGCGAAGTGGCCGGATTGTCCAGATCGTCGTTTTCGGCTGCTTTCATCCTTTCAAACTCGATCAGCCTCGGGATATCACCGCCATAAATGAGTTGAATATACGACGTGTAATCCTCCAACTTCTCGAGATCATCAATTGAATCCATCCTACAAGCACACATTTCAATGAGAAGATTCCTACTTTCAGTCAAAAGCAGACAAAAACTAGGATCTGTTCTAAACTTACTCATTGATGTCCTCTTCTGTGATGATTCGCTTCGAACGCGGTCGCTCGTCGCCCAACTCCATATGGTATACTTGAAGGCGACGAAGCAGATCCTTGAGCTTCTTTCGGCGATTTACAAGAAGTGAATGTTGCTCGTCGAATTCGTAGATTTTCCAAAGATCCGCAATCGCCAGCAAGTCATTTATCGCCTCCTTGCGATAGAAAGCAATAAACGGAACCTGCACAAGATGAGCATTCAAAAGCTGCGAGAACGAAACCTCGAAGCCGTTGTTGTGGAAGAACTTGCAAAGCTCGAAGAGAATACCAGGCAACTCCGCCTTGGCGCGATCCCTCTCTTCCGGCGTCGCTTCATTCGTGAGTACACGTGGATTCTGGTCAGGCTGAAATGGAACGATGAAGAGAAGCGTCCCGGGGTTCGCACCTGTTTTGAGACGGCATTCGGCGTGAAGCAGTGCTCCATCAGCCAAGCCGCCTCCGCGTAACCTTCCGTATCCTCGATTTCTTCCATTTCGACTGCGCGATCATGAAACCTGCAAGATTCAACGTAATTTCAGAAGATCGAAATTGTTGGTATATTGTTAGTCAAGCATAAAATGGACACAACCTTTCAGGAACATCGAGTAGGATGATCTTCTTGTCGCTGCCGGAGAAGTAGCCGCGCTCGAGCTCCGACGGTTCCATGGTGTCCAAGAGAGTTGCCTTCTTCTCCTTCACAATCTTCTTGCGTGGACGTGGAACACCATCCTCGTCTTCTTCTTGCAAGTCATCGTCCATGTCTTCGTCCTTAATCACCGGTTTTCAAGCAGTTAAGCTGTTGACTTACCAGCTCTTCGCCTTCTTCTGCACCCCCTTCATCATCGTCCTTGTAAAAGTCCTCGAAGTTGAAGTCTTCACCGCCGAAAACCGCGTGAGCCTCCTCCAAGGCTTCCGTGTTGATATTCCCGATCTTCTTGCGGTGCTTCGAACGAACCGCACGCGGTCCGTCTTGTTCGATGAAATCTTCTTCTGAAACCACTTTCACTGGCACCAGACTGAAGGCGAACCTGACTGTTCGGAGTCGGAGTATTCACGACGATCATCATCATAGTGATGACGAGAGGGAGCCGGCCGCTCGCCGTCCTCATCGTCCTAAACCCTGTCTAACCTATTTGAACTTCTTACTCCGGTGAAAATCTCTCGTTCAATCGCTTTTCTGTCATCCTCTTCATCGCTTTCATCTGGCCGAATGATGCGTTGTTTTCTTGCCTGCTTGCGATCCCAATTCTCCTCGACAAGCTCCAAGTCCTCCTGAAGCGATGAGTTTATAGGCGTGAAAGAAAACGAACCGGATCAAGTTCATCGAGGTCTTCAGCGTCAGAGCCGCTCTTCCCGCTGGCCTTGTCCGCCTCTTCTACTCCTTCTTCTTCCTCGTCGTCTTCGGCAATGAAGCCTTTCATCTCTTCGCGCGCTTTGGCGTCGTCCTCTTCACTATCATCCTCTTCATCACTGAAAAAAATGGCAAAATGAGCATATAAAAGATAGAAGTCACTAAATCTCAGGAACTACTCTACATACCTGCTGTCTACGACACGTTTCTTCTTTTTCTTCTTCTCTTTCTTGTCCGACGTGTCGAGACGCTTCCTCTTCTTCGCTGGACCAGTGTCCGAGTCTTCGGATCGGGGCGAGGCGGCGCGTGAGCTGCCCTCGTCCTCGCTCTCCTCAGCTTGCTGATCGAGGAAATCCATTTGGTTTCCTTCCCAAAGCTTTCTAAAATGAGCGATCATAATAACGATGTGGACGGCGCATCCAAACAAAACAAACGCGAGAAAAGTAAAAGAGCGGGAAATGAGGCAAACTGAATATTCGTTCGACATACTCGCTGACTTCGGAAGCGAAATCGAACGTGAAAAGGCATTTCGCTAGTGAGCACGAGAAAACTCCTAAATCTAAGTAGGAAAAACCTATCACAAAGGAGCAGTTTCTAGGCGCAATTCTTTCTGAAGCGCGGACTAGCCTTGGACAAGTTTTTCGTCCGACAAAAGCCGTTTTGTTGGACGCAGCGCTCGATTCTGTTCGTTTCTCGCATTTTCGCCGTCTTCTAGGCCCTTCTCTTCGCTGACTATCCCTTCCAGCACGTTGTTCGCCAGGCCAGACCGCTGCGTAGACCGACGCCGAGCACGAGTGCTGTCTGCGGCCCGAGCATGCGCAAAAGGGGCGGGACAGTGGTAAATAACGGAACGCACGACAAAAAAATTGCAGAGATTTCGTGCCTAAAATAGAAGCCGCAAGATTTTCGTCATGGTGCGGTCTGACGAAGTAAACCATCCGCCAGAACGACAAGAAAAGCAATAAACAAGAACGAATGGAAAAGAAACATCAAATTGTGAAATGCAACCATTCGAAGAGCGCGCGAATTTTACCGAGCTGGCGCAACTTTGTTCATCCGCACGCGGTGTGCGCCCACAACCTCCGCCTCTCCAATTTTTGTCAAGGTCGCGTTTTCCTCTCGTTTTTCTCATTGAAGTGGCGGTGTTTCACGTTTGTTTTGTGTTTTTCCGTCTGCTTTCTCGGCTCTTTTCGAAACCGAGTACTCGCACTATCCATTGGCACCTAAAGCCATTGAAAAACGGGGTTTCTTCGCGTTCATAATGTTTGACTGTTTCGTAACCTCACGAATTGTTGTTTTGCAGTTGGAGCATACGGGATAGCGTTCATCATTGTGCCAGACGAAGACGGTTTGACGTGAATCGACCGAACTTCTTAGGGACAAGCTCTTCGAATCACTCAACGGTATGCTTTCTAGCTTGCCTAAACGACAAGCAGTGCCTCGTTTACGATCGCGAAACTTTTTGTTCTCAACCTTTACGCTTGCCTCACTATCATGCAAAGAACGATTTCAGCAATGGCGTCGAGCGCGGAAGTGGCGGCGCCACCCCGTCGCCCGCCGACGACACCCCCCGACGCGCCCACGTCATCTTCCAACTCGGCTAACGGTGATCGTCGAAGGTTGGTTGCTGTTTTGGGCATTGATGATGAGTCTAGCCTACTAAGACTGCAGCTTTTGAATTTTGATTTGTGCATAAGTGAGCGCGATATAAAAGTTGAGCGTTATTCGACCAAATGCATTGAGTAAAATATTGATCGGTGAATGATGCCATGAGCAAAGACATTTTTCAAGTCACGAGAGGGTGGCCATAAAAGAAGGGGAGTACGCATTCGCAGTCTATTGCTGCTCTATAACTCTTCAACATTATCCACAAAGTGACATTTCAGGAGTGGTGAAGAATCACCGCGCGAACTTGTCGCAGAATCTCCACGTGAAAAGGAACCGCGAAGCCAGCGCAGTGGTGGCAAGCCGCACACTCCGCCGGAGCGACCGACTTCTTCCGAGGCCACGAGGCCTTATGAAAAGGTTAGTTTGCCATCACTTAGCACTAGAGACGCTCTCTCTTGTAGGATCATCGTCGTGATAAGGTCGACAAGAAAAAGCACCGCTCATCCCGCTCGCCGTCAGGGTTAGTTTTAGCTTTTGTTTCCTGCCTGGCTACATTCCTTTAGTAACGGAGGATTAATTTTGTGCGCTTTTAGTGGTCGCCTCACTCCCAGCTCGTCGCGTTACAAGTCTTCGCGTCGCCACAGCCGCACGCCCTCGCCAGTGAGCAACGGAAGGGGCAGCGGTGGTGGAGGAGGAAGGCGCGAACGTGATCGTCGAGACGAACGTGAACGTGACTACGACCGCGACAAGCGCAACTCAAGTCGCGGATATCGTGATCGAAAGAGGTGAGATCATGTAAAATGAACGGCATCTTGGGGGGGGGGGGTGTGAAGTTTTACGTGTGAAAATTCTCACGTGGGACAAGTTGAGGCTCAGGAGTAGCGCAGTGTTTTGAGATTGCATTTGACTGATTGTGAGAGCGAATGAGAGATGCCACAGCATCTCAAAGGTCCTTATGATTGTTCACCTTGGAAACAAGCGCATTGAAATTATCGACCATGCTCCCGCGCGTTGTGTCCTTTCCCACATCAGTCATACCTGTGCTAGCCATGATACCCCGCCCAATTATGTCGGGCCATGTAGGTTGTTGCGTAGTTCTGCTGTTGCTTCTAAAAGTAGCAAATTTCTCCCTGGAGAACAGTTTTGAGCTTGGGCCTTTATCATTGCGTCTAATTTCTCTGCTCAGATTGTCATTGGAGCGTTAGCTATTGTGCTTTGATTCTTTTTGGAAAGAGGTCGTTGCAGTAATCTGAACTTACACGCTCTAGTTGTGAAATTGAATGCTTCCTAAACGAGTACTAACGCTTTTTGTTTCAGGTCTCGCTCGGATCGTTTGTCGCCGCGCTCGTCAAGTCGCAAGCACGGCAACAGCAATAGTGGAATGGTCGGATCTTCGTCGACGTCGAGGGGACACAAGCGTGAATCTTCGGATAGTTCCAGCAGCGGAATGGACAAGTAAGATTCAAAGCGCAGATTCAGATTTGTGTTTCAGGAACACACTTATCTATGAAATGAAGCGAACGCATGGCTCCGAAGTCACGAGTTCGTTGGGACGATACGATGATGTTCGTGGCGTTTTTCGTGCTTTTGTATTGAACAACTTGTAGTCACGTTCTCGAAAACGTGGCAAGAAGGATCGCCGTCGTCATCACAGTCGCAGCTCTAGTCGTCCGAAGCGTGGTCACAGGGGACGTTACCACTCTTCAACGAGTTCAAGTTCCAGCAGAGATAGTCCAATTCGTCCAATTCCAAAGGTTGTTGTCGTTTTCGTGTTCAACGAGAGTTTCAGAAACATAGAACTCACTCGCCACGTGGAATGGTTCAAGGTTTTGGAGTGGCTGTGGAGCCGGTACCGCCACCGCAGGACACGGCATGGGCGCATCCACCGGGTGCCTTTCCAGTTCCCGGCTACTATCCTCAAGTTGTACGTTGATTTGCCGGCTAGCAAAGAAGTTGGAAATGTTTAGGGATTTCCGTTTCCACCGCCGCCACTGCCTCCGGGTGTGCCACCGCTTCCTCCTCCTCATGCGATGTTCGTGCCGCCACCTCCACTCCCGCCACCACCACCAACGCTCATTTCACAGGTAATTTCTAGAAAATCATTCTTACTTTAACAATTACTTTGCATTATTTTGAAAGCTTTCAAAAACTCTCATGTTTCAGCCACCGCCTCCGATTTCTCAGCCGCCGATGATGCCTCGTTCTGGACCTTTGAACATGCCCTTCCCGACCGGCATCGATCCCGGCCATCCGTCGACTTCCTCATCGAAGGGTAAGATTGCAATGCTTTATAGTTGTTGACTCATGTATAGCTGTTGAGAGTACTCGTCAACGCTTGGATAAGGCGTCACACAAGTTCGCGCCACGACCGTTGGTTATACAGCGTCAAGAGTTACCAAGACTGAACGACTCGTGGGGCAGTGGCTTCGTTGATGAATATCAGACCGTGCGTCAGGTGAGCGTATCTAGTTTGGTTCGGAAAACAAAAATTGCAGGTTGGCGAAGGAACTTACGGCCAGGTCTATAAGGCCGAGTGCCTCAAGACGGGCGAGGCCGTGGCTCTCAAGAAGGTTCGCCTCGAGAACGAAAAGGAAGGTTTCCCAATCACGGCCGTGAGGGAGATAAAAATCCTGAGGTAAAAGGAAATGTTCATCGTTAAGTAAAGAATCGTTTTCAGACAACTTCGTCATAACAACGTTGTGAAGCTTATTGATGTTGTTACGGATCGTCAAGCGGATATCAAGAACACGAAAGTCTCTTTCTATCTGGTCTTCGAGTACTTGGATCACGATCTCATGGGTCTGATTGAGTCATCGATGGTCGATTTTACGGATAATTTGGTGAGTTAGCCTATTTGTCAAAAATCGTTGAGTTCTCCAGATTGCCTCCTTCACAAAGCAGTTGCTTATGGGTCTGGAATATTGCCACTCAAAGAACTTCCTGCATCGTGACATCAAATGCTCAAATATTCTCGTCAACAACAAGGGCGAAATCAAGCTTGCCGATTTTGGACTCGCTCGTCTCTATCATCATGGACAAGAAAGGCCATACACGAATCGAGTCATCACGCTTTGGTATCGCCCGCCCGAGTTGCTCCTTGGCGAAGAGCGTTACGGACCGGCAATTGATGTGTGGAGTGTCGGGTTAGTTTTCTTGGCTGGTCCTTGAACTAGATGTTTAGATGCATTCTTGGCGAACTCTATACAAAGCGTCCACTCTTCCAAGGCAATACGGAGATCATCCAGCTGGAAATGATCACGAAGGTGTGCGGTACGCCATCGCCGGAAATCTGGCCCGATGTCATACGTCTGCCTGGCTATGCGACTTTCCGTCCGAAGAAGCATTATCAGCGACGAGTCAAGGACGAGTTTTCATTGTAAGCTTTTGTTGCGATGACAAAGAATGCGTTATTTCAGCTTGCCGAAGGATGGACTCGAGTTGCTGGACAAGATGCTGACGTTGGATCCTAAGCGTCGTGTAACGGCTCACGATGCGCTGCAATGCGCTTTCGTTCGTGACATCGACCCGTCGAAGATGGAGCCGCCGAAGCTACCAACGGATCAAGATTGCCACGAGCTATGGTCCAAGAACAAGAAGAAGCAGCAACGAACGAGCCAAAACTCGAATCAGGTTAGAAAAACGCATTTTATGATCACAACTTTGTTTCAGTCCAACAATGGAAAGGGCAATTCACAGGATCGTCGTCAGCTAACAAAAGACGTGATGAACGTGTGGATGCGTGAGCCTTCAAACGCGGAGCATGCGGCAAAACTCCTCGAACTGCTCGACGATGAGACGGCAACGCAAATCTGCGATGTTAGTCTTTTTCTGCGTCACCATAATTGAAGGTTTTAGAAACTGAAGAGCACGGGCGAAATCATTCAGTACAACACGCCGAAGGAAGCGAGACATCTTGTGGAGAGCCTCATCCAGAAGTCCGCGCCTGGTCTGGAAAGGAGTGTGCCTCGACAACAACCGCCGAACCTTGCGGCACCGCCGCCTCCAGCTCCGGCTGCTCCCTATCCACCACCATCTGCGCCCTATCAGGTAGATGCCTCGAAGAAGGCGGACTTTTCAGTTTCAGAACGGGCAACGATCGTATGCTCAAGCAGCTGGTTATGGTGTGGCTTCACAGCGTCCTTCTCAGACGGTTCCTCGACCGCCGCCTTCTCAGCATCAACAAAGCTATAGATGAATTCGTGTGATACAAATATCGGGACATTCTTCGTTTATTTTTGATTGGTAAGGAGTTTCTTGCGAGTTGGACGTTGTCAATGGGGCTGTCTCTTTAGCTGATTTTGTATCAACTGGAAAAGAAGAGTGAAGAGGATCGGACGCTCTTCGCTTTCTAGCCTTCGCCTTCTGCTACTGCTGTTACTACTCGCTATAATTCCATCTTCTTCTTCTGTGTTCCTGCTACTACCCAAGTTGCGGATGATTCCTGACCGAAGGAGAGCTGCGACTCCTCTTCCAACTGCAGCATCTTCTCACTTCTTTCACAGCATTGGCGGTGGAGCCGAGCAGTGAGAGTCGTGGTATCGGTTTCGGTTTTTTACTTTTCTCGTTTTCGTTCCTTACATATTTGCGTGTCGTCGTTTGATCATCTTATTGCGTGTTTCTTGCAAGAAAGTAACAGAAATGGAGCCTATGCACACAGAAAGCGAATGGGAGAAGTTTCGGTGCTTCTGGAAGAGAGTGAGGGAGAAGAATGGCCTTGGAGAGTCGGTAGTCTTCGAAAACACCGCGAAAAGTCATTGGTTGTCTTGCAAGACAGTCCTCGAACCGTCTTCCTCTTGTTGACGATGTCATTGGAGTCGTCCACACTCTTGATTTCCCTCCTCACAACTAAGGAATTAAACTCCCGTTTAGAGCAGATCTGCCACTCCCTCCCCAATAGTCACTCGTCGTTTGGATTTCTTCCACATCGTTGTTTCTCTTCTAGGAGCGAGAAGTTGATTTGCTTGTGCCGACATTTGTTCTTCCAGAAATGAAAAAAGAAAAGAAAAGAGCAAATCAACTGATCGCTCCAATAGTTTGCCTCTCATTTTGTCGTTCTGCCTCACTCCTTGAATAGTCGTAGACTTCCGTCTTCCACATCCTTTGTAGAGAAAGTTCGCGTTTATTGTCCATTGATGGTGTTTGCTAAGGTTTTGGCGGATAAAGAGAACGTTGGAAGAGTTCGTGATCGCTTTTGACTCGAACTTGAGACGAGAGAACCGCCAATTTGATCACAATTGTATTCGTGATAGTTTCTCGTTCTTGATGCTAGGGCCTTCATTCTTGACGCTGGATTGTTTTATTCGTCTCCATTTACAAGAATTCCAGATATGCACAACTCAAAGGCAGGCGAAGGACGAGGTGCGATAGAGAATGGGCAAGGTAGATGAGGGTTGAGGGTGGGTTCAGGGCAAGTTCTGGTCTGGCAACGTCGCATCGTCCTCTTCCTCACGCGGATCCTCGACTGTGGCAATTGGCTCGTCGAAGACTTCGGCAGTGGCTGGTGGTGAAGATGAAGAGACGACTTTCAACGACGCGTAGTACTCGCGTTCGAGTGCGGCCCAAGGATTGCCCGTCATCACCGGAATCACGTAGTCGCCGACGTTGAAGTCCGCTGTCGAGCCGCGTCCTCGGCCACGGCCACGACCGCCGCCATTGCCGCGTCCACCACGACCGCGACCCTGAAGGTTCAACGTTTTCCATGCTTTCATTTTAAAAACTGAGAATAGACGGAGAGAAAAAGAAACTAACTTGTTGATTCCAGGAGTCGCGCTGTTGCCAAGGACCACCACCGCCGCCTCCACGTCGCCCACCACGAAAGGGTCGACCTTGAGAAGGAGGAAAACGCG
The DNA here is from genome assembly GCA_034700245.1 of Poikilolaimus oxycercus. NCBI lineage: Eukaryota > Metazoa > Nematoda > Chromadorea > Rhabditida > Rhabditidae > Poikilolaimus > Poikilolaimus oxycercus. The sequence goes on along the minus strand of JAQIXL010000526.1, from coordinate 8,093 downwards.
ACGAGGAAGGCACGGATGGATCAAATGGATTGGAGAACGAGGGCGGGTTGTGGGAATATCCTGAAAACTTGTCTTTTGGAGGGAAACATAAAGAAAGCGGGGCAAAAGGGGAAACAACTATCGCACCTCGTCCACGGCCGCGCCATCCACCGCCGCCGTCGTTTCCCCTGCGTGGCTGGAAGTCGCGTCCACCTCCACGGCCGAAGGAAGATGGCAGCATGTCCGGATCGAAGTTGATGTTATGGAAAGACATCTCGTCGCGTCTTCTTGACAAGAAAGAAGTTCGGGCAAGAAGAACAGACCGCGTACGTTCAGCTGAAATTTCTCCATTTTGAATTGTTTACGTTTTCAATTAGGTACGAGTATAGGAAGAGTGAAAAGAGAACGCGCAAGGAAACGATTTGAAAGGAAAGAACGTCGAAGAACAGCAGAAAACCGCGAAATGCCGCATGGAAACCGCGTTACAGTAGACCGGGTGTCGCCGCGAGAATGCGGGTGAAAATCGAAAATTGCGTGCGCGGGCTACGATGGCGATTTGAGTTGCCGATTTTTCTCTCTTGCACTCTCCTGCCGCCGCGGGTTGCTCGGGCGGCCGGCCACTCTCTTCTCTCCTCGCTGCCTCGTGTCGCTCGCGGTTCTTTGGCAGAACGAAGAGGAGCACGAGGGTGGAGAGAAAACCCTTTGGTTCCCATTGATCCCCAGCCTCGCTTCCAGAGATCGGCCCGCCTTTTCTTATCTCACTTCCTCTTGCTTTCTTATCATCGTTCTTTGCAACTTTTGTGCTCTTTTTGATTCCTCCCTTGCCATATGTCCGCTTCGTCGTCACAGTTTGCCTGCCCTTGATCAGTGATCACTCATATTTCGTTTTTTTCTATGCGCTCTATGATCGCTCCATGTCACCAAGCGGGTGGCGCCAGTCTTTGTGGCGTGAGCTGTTCCTCTGCTTCTCCTTCTTCGCATTTGGTTGTCTTCAGTGACAGTCGAGTGATGGTCATGTTGCTTGTTCTCTTCTTGAAATCATCGAGACCACTTTCTGTCTCAAAATTTGTGCCCCGGACAGGTTTCTTCTCACTCTCTTCTTTGCGTTTACTTGTTGGTTCCGCTGATATCTCTCGAGAGCGTGACGCGTGTCGCGGTCTTCTTCTTGTTTCAATGATCAAATGGCTTCATCTGCAGGTTGAATGGCGGCTCGAGTCGCGTCCTACTTTCGGTCGTACACGGCTCTCGAATGGCGGAACTACTTTCTCTCGACGCACTTCTGGGGACCCGTCGCCAACTGGGGCCTTCCGCTGGCCGCCATCGCCGACCTCAAGGTTGCCAGATAGTTTCTTTGATGAACTGAAAGTTTCCTTTTTGCAGAAGAATCCGGATATGATCAGCGGTAACATGACGATGGCGCTGTGCGTCTACTCGTCGGTGTTCATGCGGTTCGCGTGGCATGTGAAGCCGCGCAATCTTCTCCTTTTCTCGTGTCATGTCACGAACTTCTCCGCGCAGTTTGTTCAGGTTCATATTTTGTTGCAGTGAATTTGAAACAAAGAAGGCGTTTGTTGTATGTTTCTAGTTTGATTGAATTGTTTTCAGTTCAATCGATGGCTGAACCACCACTACCTGCACTTGATCGAGGATCCGGCGGTGAAGCACCTCAAGCAGCAGCAACTCGCCCTTGAGGCCGCGCCCGTGACGGAGAAGAAGAAGTAGAGGAAGCGAATCTCAACTAGTCTCTAGGATTGTAGGAGAGAATTCCATTGCCTAGCATTATCTCATCTTTCTGTTGTTCCGGTGGTTTTTCTTTCGTTTTCTTTGCTATGTTCACATGTGAGACACAAGGCGACGATGATCGGGTAAATTCAGTTTTCTTTTCGTGACGAAATTCTCTTGACTAAAATCGAAGAAAGAGTAATAATATTTCGAGAGAAGCTCAATTATGCAACGTGTGTTGGGCTTTTGAGAAATAAAGCTGGCAAACGAATGTGGTAGCTAGTACATGCTCGACACCGCGCCGACGGGCATCGAAACGTCGAAGCGAAAGGCGGACAATAGCTGTTCCCAAGGCGTCCCAGCACTTTACCTACATCATCCGGCGCCTCCTGGCTTGAGCTTTGATGTGCTACGATTAGCGCCTCTCCTGGTTTACCCGCTTCGGCCCTGCTGTGAGACCAAATGAAGACTACCAAAAAATCGACCCACATTCATCCACTTAGCCATCTTTCTTCCAAGAACTCAGAGTTTATTCATAACACTTTCAAACAATTTCTTCGATTAGATATGTACATTTAGTACGAACAGTTAACAATACATCACATCAAGAAACGGAACGCTAGTGCAAATCAAAGCTGCGCTTGAAGAGAAGCTTCGCATTCTCCTTCGTGAACTCGCAGCACTTGTCCGGATCCAGGCCCTTCAATTCCGCGCCGTCCATCTTCTCCAAGGTCTCCCGAAAGAGAGTCGGCATTCGGTACGTGTCCGCCATGATGAGCGCCTGACGCTTCTCGTCCGGCGTCTTGTCCGCCTTCTGCAGCATGAAAATCTCGATCTCGTCCATTAGCAGCGTGTTCTGGAAGCGGTCGGCCAGTTGGAGAAGAGTGTCGAGCCTCTTGAAGGCGAGCGGACGACAAGGAGTGTAGATGGCGAAGAGGTACTCGAGAAAATCCGCCTCGAGGACGTCGCCCAACTTCACAACTGACTGATTCTTCTCCAAGAAGTCGCTGAAGAAGAGCGTCTCGAAGAATGGTGAACGATAGGCGAGAATGTGCTTGCGGACGAAGATCAGCTTGTTCCCGTCATCCACGAGCAGAATCTTGCAGTCACTCGCGTCCTGCTTCGCCACTTCCGCATCCACAAACTTGAGACGGTGGGGAAAGACATCCTCGAACTTCATCTCCAAGTCGATGTCGAAATGCTTGATCTGGTTGAAGTGGATGAGTGAGCAGTTGTCCGTCGAAATCTCTTCTTCTGCCTTGGCCTTGATTACTCCGCCGCTGTCGTCCATTTTCAGCCAGGCATACACATATTGCACGAAGATCTTGAAGTTGGATGCCAAGATTCGCCTGCTTGATTCGCTCAACTCGAGCCAGATGGCATGCGGTCGAAGCGGATCGGCGTGCGGACGAAGCACGACTTGAAAACGAAGTCCGCCGAGGCCGAAGTCTTGCACGTTGATGCGCGGATTGGTCTTCTTGCCAGCGATCTCGTTCCAGTGAATGTCGAAGGAGACCTTCTTCGTGAAGATACCGGCCGTCGTTCGATCAAACCCAAAAGCCATTCCTGAAAGCAGAATTTTTTGAGAAGTAGCATAAATTGACATAAATTTAGGTCTTGCTACACCTTACAACGAGAGTAAGCGCGTGGCATTCGTTTTTCAGGGCAAAAACACAGTAATTCGAACCTCAGTTCAGATAACGGCAGCAGGAAAACTCTTTCCTCTCCGGTGGATCCTCCTTCTGACTGCAAATACACTTATTACAGCTAGAAAGCGACAAAACAAGACGATAAAAGAAGAGTAACAACGCCGCGCAGCAGCAAAAGGCAAGCACACATATTTTCTCCATTCGGTTCGCATTTTCTCGCGCGCGCAGACGTTTGCCCGATTTATGTACTGTGTTCTAACGGAAATATTTTGTTTCCTTTGTTGTACCTCTAGTCTAGCTAGAGCTCTTCCTTTGTCTTTTTCCCATGTTCGTTGCTATGTAAGAACTTTTCAGGTTTTTTACCATGAGTATTTCCTCGGGTTCAGTGGGTACGCCGCTTCGTCTAACAATAAGTAGTTCCGCTATAGAGTTGCCTGCCCATACCATACACGGCCCGGCGGCTAATGGAAAAAACGGACACTAGGCGCGTTCTGTGGACTAATGGAACAAAAAATTGTCCTTAGATTTTCTTTCACATTCGAGTTGTCGATTTTCAGTCTTTTTAGCCTTGCAATCAGGACTCTTTTTGCTTTGCAAAATAGACTAAGGCGCATACAAGTCTCGTCAGCCCAAAATATTGGAAGTTGGGGTTGAGGAACCGCGATTTAGACAAGGAGGGAAATTTGATCCACCCAGATTATTTGATATTTCTTGTTTCTTTCTGCGTTTTTGACGCTGCCGCCTCCTCGTGCCACCAGCATCCGATTACTGGTTCCACAACGATCATTTTAAGCCAAAGAAGGCCCTCTAAAGCACTCAAAAGTGGTATTGCAAAAATCGAAAGACGTTTATAGGGGAAATCCGCCCTTTGAGACTAAAAATGGCTCGAACTACTCGTGTTCTTTATGAATCGGCTAACCAATGCTTGCGTTTGTTCTCCAATGCCTGGGGAATGTCCAGGCCAAGTTTCAGCCCCGACGGTCGCAATCCCGGAGAGAAATAGCCTTTTTGAGTGTCCCTCTCGGGTCTTTTCCGGACCCCTTCGGAAGAACAAATCGAAGTCTTTCCCGGTTTTTCTTATTCAATCGGCGAGCCAATGCTTGCGATTGTTGCCCGATGTCTGGGGAGTGTCCATGCCAAGTTTCAGCCCAAACGGATAAGAAGTCGTCGAGAAATAGGCTTTTGTAGCAGTCTACACAGAGCTTGAGAAGCTATAAGTTGGAAAGAGTGTCCTCATTCTCCAATATTTCTTAACCAGTTTCAAAATTACTCTTCTCGTTCACAACCACTGGCAAGTAGAATAGTTTGGCCAAGTTTGAGGCTGACCGCCCAAGAACTATGGAAGTTATCCGCTTTCGTAGCTACGCCGCTAGATCTGGGTATTGGGAGGGTCTTTTTCGTGTTGCCTGAAAATCTCTACTTGCACACTTTCCGAGTCAGCTTCTTTTTGGCACGTGCTTCAAATGATCGAGCAACGAGAATGAGCATCAACAGTCGCTGAACTGAGAAGAGTTCATGTGTGAGATCTCTGGCCACCAAATACACTAAGTATTTAAGGGGCTGTTCACTCCTTGCTTCATTTTTTCGCCGATTTTCATCAATTTCTCTTCTGTTTTCTTCACCAAACCCTGGCCCCCAGCGCCTTCCTCGTTTTATAAGAGAAAACACGCAGGTTGGTTGTGAAAAACGGCACTATAAACGAGAGAAGAGAGCCAATTAGAAATTCAGTGATTTTTCCGGTGGATCAAAGTTACTGTAAAGCGTGCGCGCCATTTTTTGCCTAGTGTCCGCTCCGCCGGGCCGTGGCCAATTCTTCCTCTGAAATAAAATCCTCGTAGATGCATATTGGGCTTGAAACAGAAAGAACCACCGCATTTTTTGTCAGCTAAAAGCAGATTTCTGCCTAAATCGCTAAAAAACGAACATGAAGAATTGCAAGATCGTCTTTGCGCCCACTTATGTCGCAAGGTTTTCGGGCTTCTGAGACGTGTTTTACGCGTGCCATTTTTCCTGATTCTTTTACGTTCCAGTTTTCAACATTCGTTGCCAGTTTCCAACCGCCGACGCCAACGACAAGATTCTCGCGCTTATACACTTTTCTTGGGTCGCCAGCAGGATGCCTGAGTGATAATTAATTTGTACAATAGAAATAATGCTTACAAGCAATGACAAGCGGTCAACACGTGGAATGGCGTAATCAACGCGCCACCACAAAGCGGTACCAACTGTTGATTGCCGTCTAATACGTAGAGTTCAGCGAAGAAAGGAAAAATTCCCGTTTTATTAACTTCCGTTCCGTTATAAACCTAATATGCGATAAATATTTTGAATACGCTGTAACAAGAAGCAAACCCGACGCTCTATGCCACTTGACAAGATACAGACAAAGAAGGCAGTGAGTAGGAGAACCAGCAAGAGGCACGCCATAATTTTTTGGACGAATGCTTTTCCATAAGTGTCTTCCGTCTTTTAAGCTAGAGAAACTGTCGGCAAGTTGTAGGCCGGCCAAGCCCTGTGTAGTCTGGCGGACGCGAAAGTTTCCAAACAACCAAAGAACAACAGTCCTTTCACTACTGGCAGATATCTAGTTTGGTGTTGAACAAATACTGGGAGCCTCGTTCTAGAGTTGTTTGTGTGGCACCCGGCAGACTATACAGGGTCTGCCAACAACTTGCCGACAGTTTCTCGAGCTTAAAAGACGGAAGACACTCCTGAAAACGTCCAAAGAATTATGGCGTGCCTCTTGCTGGTTCTCCTGCTGGCTGCCCTCTTTGTCTGCGTCTCATCGGGAGGCCTAGAGCGTTGGGTTCGCTTCGTGTTCACCGTATTAGAGCATTTGCCGCATATTAGATTTATAAAGGAACGAAAGTTAACCAAACAGGAATCTTTCCTTTCTTCGCTCAACTTTACGCGTTGGAAGGCGACCGACATATGCGGGCGATTTGTGGTGGCGCTCTGATTACGGCATTTCACGTGTTGACGGCTTGTCACTGCATGTAAGCATTATTTATACACACGAATTGTCGGTCAGGTTTCGTGAAGATTCAACGAAAATGTATTCACCCGACGAACTTCTCGTTAGTGTCGGCGGTTGGAAGCTACCAAAGGAAGCTTCGCCTAAAAAAGAATCAGGGAAATTTGTGCGCGTTAGACGCGTCTCATTTGTGCAAAATCGCTGCGATACGGAAAAGTTCACAGACGATCTCGCCATTCTTCACGTTCGTTTTTTAGCGATTTAGGCAGACATTTACTTTTAGCTGTCGGAGAATGTTATTGTTTCTTCTGTTTCAAGCCCCATATGCATCTACGAGGAATTTATCACAGATGAAGAATTGGCAGAACTTTTCATGTTTGGAATGGGCCACGGCTTGCATTTAAGTTCGCGTTTTGATTTTTTTTTGTTTCTCCTCAACTCGAAATGACTTTTTAACTTTGAAAAGCGAGATTTTTTGTTCAGAAGAATCGGCGGATCCTCGAAGCGCTGCGAGCTATAGTTTGTCGGAGACTCTTCGCTATGTTTACATGACCAATTTAACCTCCGCAGCCGACTGCGCAGATAAAAAGTTGCCATTCGACGGGAGAACTCAACTATGCGTCGGCAGTTTCTTGGATCGCATCACTAACGTCTGCTAAAAGCTCCACTCCAATTTTGACGTTCTTAGGGAGACAGCGGTTCACCATTGGTTCATTACGAAGGCGCAACGGCGCGGTTGGTGGGAATTTTGTCACGAGGCTGGGCCCATAACACCAGTAAAGGATTGGTCTACTATCGTGATGACAAGCTTTTTTGGCCAGGTTTGACAATTTGTTTTTGCGAAAACAAAATACATTGCAGCTGTTTACACTCGTTTGTCACCCTACATCAATTTCATCCAAAAGGCGATCGATGGCCGAACGCGTTGAAGACTTTATTTGTGTCAATAGTCATAAAAAGAGGACTTCTTCGGGAAAAGCCAGCATTCTAGCATCGAGGATTCCTCCAGTTCTTGTTGTATTTCTCGCCAGTGCGACGGAAATGCGCGACGCGCTCCCCAAGTTGCTGGTCAGGAGTCCTTTGCAGCTCCTTCTTTCGATCGTTTCCAATGTAGAAAACGTAATTGCCGATTTAGGTCACCGGTGTGCAGTTCTCCGTCCTCAAATATGCAATTTTTCCAGTTTGGTTATCTTTTTTACAAACCACGGAGGAAAATGCTCTTTCGTTGGATTGTTATAGTGGTCGCAGCCGCCAGTTGGGTCACTGCTCAATCCGTTGAGGACTTGCCTTGCTGCTACGCCGCATTTTTCGTAATCGGCTTTCGCCTTCGAACTGGAAATTATGCTCAAATTTTGAAGATTGCGAAACTTGGTCGTGTACTCCAGGGCGTGAAGCTCCTGGGGGTAGTTCTTCCAGCATTCGAACTGCCAGTTTTTGCCATCGTTGGCCAAACAGACGTCGGCGATCTTGCTCCCACCCCAGTATCCTCTGTTCAGACGAGCGCGTGTCTGAATCACATGCGCTACGGCTCTCTAAAGAAGCGATTTCGCAACATGACAAAAAACGTTGCTCACTTTTCCGAGCTCCGATTCGCCCACCGCCTCACCGTAAACTGTCTTCTGCAAAATTTTGTAATCGTCCGTCTCGTCAGGTTGAAACGACATCCTTGCTGCTAAAACGAAAATTTTCACAAATCCTTACTATATATAATCCGCTACGTCTGTTTGTCCGTATGCTGTTATCAAGGTTTTCGACGGTGGTCAGCCGAA
>JAQIXL010000525.1:0-29659 GCA_034700245.1 Poikilolaimus oxycercus | reverse complement strand
CCACTGCACCGGCCACGGCAGTTCCGCCAGCAGAAAGCGGGCCTTCGACGACGGAGCGATGGTCATCTCAGCCATCCAGCGGGGAAGCGCGTACAAACAATGAATTTCCTTATGAACCCTTTCATTCAAGAGTTGCCAGATTCGAGTTGACCAAATCTGCCCCTTCTGTAAGTCTCCGCTGCATTTTTTCCTCGTGAGATCTCCTTTCAACCATTTTGATGTCATCTCGAGAAGTCCCCAACTTTAGCAATTCGTTCTTCGTTTCCTGTAAAGAGGGACGAGCTTTGATGTGCCCTACACGCGTTCTTTTTCCCTGGAGTCACGGGACTTCTCGCCTCTTCGCAAACAAGTCCCGTGGACGAAGAACATTTTTGCAGAAGTGCAATGGACATTTTGTGTCGCTCGTTATTTCGAGTTCAAGTCTTCAAAATGTCTGCAGACCTCGAGATCAGCTAAGCGACAGCCAGTGAAGATGACTTTAGCCCCTTCCGAAGATAGCTAATGTAAGTGGCTAGATTTCCATCGGGCGAGTGCTGCTATCTATTTTTTTCAGATATTAAAATAGGCTTTTTGTTCGCAATTTGACATTGTTTTATTCAATAGAGCCTTGCACTTGGAAGGATAAGGCAGTCTGACAGTGCTTGCACACTTTTTGCTTCAGTCATCACGGAGGTGAATTGCTCTGCAAGATCATGTCAGCGATCCCAAGTAAAATCCTTACGCGACGATATGTGGAGTGACAATAATGATGGTGACGGCCGTGATGAAGACCGTGAAGAGGTAGAGACACAAACGATCCACAGCCAACGCCGCGAATCTCCACTCGCTGATTGACTAAAAGTTCTCAGTAGACTTATAAGGGGGAGAAGACGAAAAGAAGCCCTACCGCTTCATGTTTGTATTCTTCTTTGACCTTGTCGGCCAGCGCTGTCACGTCTATGCAGATCTTGTGCAGAAGGTCGTAGGTTTTCGTCAGGTTTCGACGTAGCTCCAGACATCTCGGAGCATCTGAAACCTCAAAATCTCTCACGAGCTCACTTCGATACAGGTGCTCTTGCAAGCGCAGCGCCTTTGCCTTTTCCTCCTCGATGTTCACAGCGTGAAAAGGCACGAACATGGGCATGTTCTGTCCGTATTTCCGAACTGGCAGCATCTTTTGAAGAACCTGAGAATGGAAGAAACTGAGGGAATGGGATTCCCACTTTTGGTTTCGGAGTTCTCGGATGAGAAGGTCGTCGAAGAAAGAGAACGTAAGGGAGAAATTCGAGAAAGACTTTCCGAGTCTAAACCTCTAACTTTCTCATGAACTTAAAAGACATGCCCATGGTCCCATCTCGTGAGTCTCGGGTTTTCGATGATGAAGGGAGAGGATGAGGACGGCGAACACACAAGACACAGACACCACGAGAAGGCAACAGAAGAAGAACGCAGCTGAAATTCCCAAAGAAAAATTTCAAGAAGACGCTTACCCAAAATGGGAATTGCTTTCGAGTCGGGAGGCGTCATAGTCGAGGTCATTTGCAAGAAGAAAATCACCGAGAGGAGGACAGTCGTTTCTGAAGAGTCAATTGTTACTCTTTTACTTACCAAGAGCGACTTTCTCTCCAGAATCCGGTGGTATTGTGAAGCCCAAGATGGTCATCACAGAAATAATCAAGCTCGGAATGATCAAGTTGATGCCTGCAAGCTGTGAGAAGTCCCTCGAGACTAAGCTACCATAGGCGAGAGTCCGTCTCCGAATGCGGATGTAGTAGAAGAGCTCGTGATAGACGTCTCCATTGAATTCACTCACCACTCGTTGACCGGGAGTGTCTGAATGAAAGAAAGTTGAATGAGAACTCGGGATTGTAGTGCTCACTGAGGAGATCCCACTCGCCGTTGACAACGTAGACTTGCAGGTCGATGCATTCTCGCACGTAGAAACTCTGGTCTTCGGGGCTCTTCCGAATCGGCTTCACCACCATTCGCTCACCGGAAATGCCTAGAAGATATGATGAAGATGTGTCTCTCAAAGAAGACTCAACCGGTTATGTTGTCGAGATGCATGTCCAAGTCGATCGACCCACCATTATTCGTCCATGAACCGAACTGAAGCTTCTCTTTAAACAGAAAGGAAGAAAGAGAGAAACCTTGAGATAACAAACTTGATCGTCGAACGGGAACCAAGTGATATCAATATTGCAGGAAAATCTGACGATTTGATGACAAAAACACTTTTGTGAGCCCACCTGAAGATTCCCGGTGGAGTTTGATGAACTTCACCCGTGTGATAGACAATGAAGTTGGATGAGTACGTGGAGTCGAAGGTCTCGCCCACACTAAAAGTTTCGAGTGAGGTAATGCTTGCTTTAAAAAAATCACTGCCACATTCTCGATGCTAAAAGCAACGCTACATGTATGCTTCAGTTTTGGTGAAATCCCCACTGCTTTTTCATCTTGTGCAGCGGTTTTAATCCCTTTTGAGTTCAAACACCGAGAACTCCTTTTAGGTATGCACTCTTGCCTGTTGAAGAGAAGAACATCCGGTCTCCAGAGCTTAACTTCCGCCTCGGAATTCCCGGAGTAGCGAATGTCTGCGATGCCTCCGTAGTCCTTGGGATCCCATTGCAGCTTATAGTCGTGCCAATGCTGCACTCTTTGCCTTTAAAGTCGTCTCCAGAAGACTCACGTAGTCGATGTAGGCGAGGAGGGTGACCACTTTCTGCTTCTCGTCCTAGAAGAGAAGTCAGTTCGTTTCAAAACACACGCGGGCGCCCGTGACAGGCACCCGCTTGGATTAAGTTTCAGGCATTTCATGACGTCGCCATTGAAATGGAGGGGAGGGGACGAGAAGTAGAAAAAAGAATTGGACTCACAACGTCGATGATTTGATTGAGCATGAAGCGGACCTTCACCTTCAACGGCTGCGAACTATTCTCCACGGGCCGCTCGAAATAGTTATAGTTCTGAGAAGAAGTAACTTCCCTCTCCGATCAAACCTCTTTGAGGGTCTGAAGAAGACGGTACTCATCGGTGCTCGCCGCGACGGGCCAAATGCCGATTATCACGAGGAGAAGAGGAACGAATAAAGACATTAGTCTACCGTAATATCATGGCCGATGAACGTGCGAGGCTTGCTGAGAGGACAGGAAGGAGATGCTGGACAAGGCGGAAGGGCGTCGGTTGAAGAAGTGAAGATGGGCTTGCATGGCGGCAGCGGGTTGGGACAGCGAGCTCCAGAGAGAGAAGGAAGAGACAAAGTCGATGGAGCAATGATGCGTCCCTGGAGGGCCGGCGACTCGTGGCGCCTAAGCCGAGGGCCTCCTCGGCCAGGACATCGCTTTGTCATTCTCGACACTCGATTAGGGCCTCGGCTCTCCTCGCTGGTTGACAGCTATTTGTTCGGCTTCTGAGGGCGATTTATGCAGCTTCGGAGACGAATCGATATGGGCCGCTTTGTAGTGATTAGTTGAAGTTGTCTCTCTTTAGACTCTCATGAATGCACAAAAAAAGGAAGAGTCGGAACGGCGGAAGGGGGAAGAATGCGTCATTGTGGTGTTCGACAGACGAATTTGTGTTGAGGGACGAGACGAGGGTCCACGCGGTCTTCACGTGTCTCGGCTGCCCTGCCGTCGCCGTGCCGGGTCGCGGTCGCCGACGAGGAGAAGAAGAAGGAGGCGAAGGAGAGGAGAGGGGGCGATATGCGGTGTCTGACTAATGGACGTCGTCGCGCCTCTGAGACGGGGCTCTCCCTTCACAAAGCTGCCGCGGCCCTCGCCTCGCCGCATTGTCAGCAGCGGCGGCGGCGGCCCGAGTCATCGACCTCGACGTCTCATCGGAACAGAATTCACGACCTCGAGGAGGGAGAAGATTGTCGAGGAGGCAGAGGAGGAGAGCGGCGAGTTGCCCCTGGATACGTTGCACGGCCATCTCCATCCCGACACTAGAAGAGAACTTCTCTTTATCGCCGAGCGACGACCACCTCCTCTTACAGAATTCGATCACTGCTCCTTCTTCGAGACGAGCCGATCTCCGAATCGAGTCGCATTTCCGGCGCGCGCGCTTTAATTCCCGCGCAGCTTCAGACGACGGCGAGAGTGCAGTTGGAAGAGGTGAGTCTCTTTCTTTTTCTCGAGGAGGAAGAAGAAGGAGGACCACAAGCTGTGACAGGCAGAATGCGAGACGCACGCGTCGCGAGCTGTTTTTTGATGCGTTCGCGGCGGCCCGGCGAATGGGACGCCGCCGGCCCGACGGCCCGGGCAGTCGGTCGTCTCCTGCTGGGCCCGGTGAGGCGGTGTGCCTCGGACAGCGCCTCCTCCTCGACTACCGTCTCCCCGTGCCGAGTCCTCAGGCAAGCGTTCGCAGGACTCGGCCAACATGAAGAAGACAGAAGAAAGAAGAAGAAGGTGACTGGCGCGTGACTGCTGTTACTCATGTGCCAGGCGATCAATAGAATTTCCACATTTCGTCAGCTGATCCGGGGACTCCAGATGGGCCGAGGGTGAGTCTCTTTGCTTCTTAGTCATCTCCAGAAATATCTTCGTTTCGTCTTTGAAATGAGGAATTCTCCCAATAGGAAAGGAACGGACGCCGTGAAACGGCTTTTGGGGGCCTGAGCACACAAACGACGCCACGAATATTGTAGTTTTTTAGCCGAAGGCTAAGCGCCCATCGCCTCCTCGTCGACCCCTTCCCCACCTCTCAATTCTCCGAATCTCCACCGTAACCCCAACGGCGACCTTCGACGCCTTCGCGCGAGGATGATCTTTCGATACCGTAGCCCGACCGTGTGACCAGACGCGAGAGAAAATCCCCGGTTGCGAAATACGACAAGGATACGTTTGGAAGTTTTCACGGGGTCGGAGGAGGAGAAGGGACAGATGGCCGCGCTGAAGGCGCTTTTTTGGAGTTGAAGAAGAATGCATTATGCGAGTGGTCAGCGAGCGAAGACTTCTTTGCCGCGACGACGCCGGCACACGTCCCTCAGTCGATCTTTCTCTCACTGAAACTGGAATCATTTTTATCCGAAAGATGCTTTTTGCAGTTTTCGACACGGCCGAGGTCGGCGACAGGCACGAGGCACGACGGCCTTGCGAGGATATTCCCCGCCTCGGCCTCCTCTAACCATCAGAGCCCCCTCCCTCTTGTCTGCAGGTCTTTTTGCACACGCGAGCCCCCTTTGACAGGTTGCGTGGCCTCCTCTTCCCTCATCGACAACGTCGTCAGAGGCGGCGCCCCTTCGGCCAGCCACCGGGGTGAGTCTCCGCCTTGTCGACGGCGGCGGCCACTCTGCCCCCACCCGCCACGGCCATCCAGGTCAGCGCATTTCTCGTCGGACCGACGACGAGGGTCCTTGCCTCTTTTCTCTCTTTTTTTTTCTCTCGTTCCCCCATCCCATCTCGCAACTCCAGCACCACTAGGTTCCGCGTCTGCCCCCCCCCCTTCACCCCGACAATTCGTGACATAGCACAGAGTCGTGTCCCTCTCTTCTTCTCTTCTCTGTAGTCGGAATATGCTCTCTTCACTCAGAAATATTCCCAGACGAAAATACAACTGTTCAAAAGGGGGTGGAGGCTCCCAGCGTTCATTGGAGCTATCATTTCTCCAGAGGCTTTTTCGGTTTTTACTCGAGACCGGCGAGAGCACAGTGGCCGTCGGCGACGGGGCGCGATGAAAAAGTGCAAAAGGAAGCGAGTCTCGTGAAAAATGGATGATGGGAAGCGGTGTGGCGGGCGGGCAGCGGCCGGCGCTTCGGAAATAGCCATCGGTCGAGGAGAGACGCGGCACGGAAGAGGGCGGACAAGGTGAGGAGGCAAGGGAGATCCCCCGTTTTAACGCGGTTAAAACAACGTCCGCTGTATTCAATTACTGCACACCGTTGGAGGAGAGGAAGGGAACGCCGTTCCCCTCCACCTCACACGTAAACGCATATTAGAGAGGTGGTTTGAGGCGTTCTTTGATGCCTTAGCCAGCGGCGATGTCCAGTGGCCACTCTTTCTCTCCCAGACTAGAACATCTGGGGGCTGGTCAGCGAAGCAGGCTACAGACTCCCTCAACTACTCGAAATGATGGAGAAGGAGGAGAGAAAGAGAAGGGCTCGAAGAGAAAAACGAGGCAACTTTTTTTCCTTCTCGCAACGCGGCGACGTCGCCGCGGCAATTCTGCACACGGCGTGGACGAGGAGGCAGGGGGGAGGAGGAGGCGAACGAGACGGGCGGCTGGTGGCGGCGGCCCTCAAAAAACCACTGCGAGGGCCTAGAGAAGGAAGAGGGACGCGAGCTGAGAGCAGCCCGCCGAAGAGTTCAAAAATCGCCGTCCCTCTCTCCTTCCCTTCCTTCTCTGTCCTCGGGGCTCTCCTGTCCCACCGTCCACCCTCGCGTCGCTTCGAACGAGAGACGCGGCCGAGAGCGAGACCAACGTTTGCAGACCTTTTTTGCAGACGCGCGGCTCCGGCTCGCTCTTTCACTGAGTAAATGCGGCAGCCGTCGTGGCGGCGCGCGTGCGCATCAGGCGGGCCGCTGCGGCCGCGGCGACAGGGACGCCGGGGTGCTCTCCGAATGTGTCGTCTCGTCCCTCGTCCCGCCGTCCTCTTCCCTCTTTTGCCTTCATTGGCCAGGCACGCACCCGAGTGTACTCTTATACACTAGCCAACCCTGCAGCGTTTTCGCACTTTGAGCTGTGTAGAGGAGGCGCGAGCGGCTAAGGGCAAGAGCGGCTCGGCCTCGGCGGCTTAGCTCTGTCTGCCCACGTCGAGAGGAGAGTCTCAAGCAGCCGCCAAGACGCAGATTTGGGCCTCCGATGCGGAAACGATGCGCCCTCTCCTTGTCGTCTCTCTCTTTTTTTCGCAGAGATGCGATTCCCCTTCGCCGCCATTGTCTCTCAACGCCTTTTCTGGGCGCCAGCGAATCCACGACGGCCGAAGAGCTTTTTCGGTTTCGGGGAGACCGGCGATGGCTGAGAGGAGGAGAGGGGAAGAGAGGGGGGAAGTGCGGGGAGAGAACCAGCTGGAGGCGATGCTCTCCCACGCCACATCGTGAAACACCAGGCAATTCGCTGGTTTCAGAGGCTGGCGCCGCGCGTCTCCGGAGCGCCCCTGGATGTACTTCCGTGTTGCCTGCCCCCATCTCCCTCCACGCTATAGGTTTCAGCGGCGGCGAGGCGAGGAGGGAGAGTGGTCTGGGGCGGCGGGGGGCAGCAGCAGAAAAGTCGACTGGCCGTCTGTTCGAATGCGTGCACTGGAGGGCGGAGAAGGCGCGTCTCGTCGCCGGCCGCGCTGGTGGCTGGCAGCGGCGACCGCGGCCGGCGCATCGCTCAGCGCCGGCGCCGGGCCGCGCGCGTTCGAGGCCGTCACGCTGTCTAGACCGCCTCGCGTTCGGAGGGCCTCCCCCGCCCCTCGCCGTTCCTTCCTCCTCCTTCCTCGCCGCGTCGTCTCTCCACCGCCGGCCCCCCCTTCTCCTCCGACCAGTCTCCTATCTTTTGATCTTCGACCCGTTGACCCTTTGTTCGCGCAATGACTACCGGCACTTAGGACGCGGACTCAAAGGGGGTTACTGTCGCTATAGCAGACAGTCGAGGGGATTTCAAAAAGGTGAAGAGAAGAGTCGTTATCAATGACCGTTGGTCGTGGTACGTGGAGAGGGTGTCCCCTTGGGGGAGGCGGTGTCCAGGAAGAATCGGGGCAGCGGTGAAACGGCGAGGCGACGCGGGCCGCGGAGCGACGAAAGCACAAGTGAGTCGTTGTGTGCTGGGACGTGCGTGGCGTCTCCTTCAACGTCGACGTTGCGAGGAGGGGAAGACGAGGGAGAGGGGCCATCGTCCGAGAACTCTCTCTTCTTCCTTCTTCCACTTCTTCCAAGGCAACGCACCTTCTACCACCTCTCCCCCATACGTCAAGGCGGCGTTGCAAAATTCGCTGTGCAACAGACGGTCGAACGCGCGCGGTCAAGTGGGGGCGGGCGCGTCGCGTTCGCCTCTGGTTTTTCATCCCGTAACACATTTAGGATTGGATTACGGTAGATCAGACAGCTACAACGGCTCTTCGGGGCGACCCTTAGAGACGTCTGAGTAGACATTTATATGTACAAAGGAGGAAGAGAAAGAGGAGGCTGTGGACTCGGCCGAGAGAGAGTCTATGCGCTATGCGATGTTTGCGGAGTGCTACTCCTTCCTCCGTTGCGTCTCCGTTCGGCTGGCGTCTCGGTGTTCGGCGGGCGCCTTCCACCGCCGCCGCCCTCTCGCCCCTCGCCGCTCTCCCCTCGCCCCTCACAGCCACCCCGCACACTGATATTGCGTGGATTTATTGCCGTCTGCTCGGACGTGTGGCATTCCGCCTCCTTTTCTCCTTTTTCTGCCTTCTCAAGGTTATTTGAGGGAACAGCCCGACTTCTCCCACGATCCACCATTCAGCTCCACGAAGAGAACATATGATTTGCACGTGAAGCAACTGGGTTCTCATCCGCCTCTTATCCCCGTTCCCTCGACGCCTCCTTAGGATATCGTAAGCCTCCTTCGAGAGCCTAATTGGATGTTTTTGTTCTCGTATGGGGAAATTAGCGAGTCCGCCGGGGGATCGCACGTGTGTGGCGAGTTTGCTTCAATGATTGAATGTTTCTAGGTAAGAGAGAGGGCGGCGCTCCTCGGTTTCAACGTCGAACGAGGCGGCGGCTATAGTGGACGAAGGTCTGTGGACGGGTGTGGCGGGGCAGCGGCGGCGGTCACCGCGAAGAATCCGCCGTCGTCAACCATCAATCGCCACGACGCCTCCCGGTCATTGTCTTCTTCTCTCTCTTGACGAGGAGCAGCAGATCAGGGAAGATGCGGGGCGCCCCGTCCTTCGACGGCCATTTTTTCCCGGCTCGCGACGCGGCTTTTTGTGCGTCTGCACAAGGAGGAGACGAGGCACGACCACAGCTGTCTTCTTCCTCGTCCAAACGTGCGCCGTCGAGGGCCGCCACTCTCAAGGCGAGAGTCCGCTCCCAGAGAGAGAAAGAGAGACCTCTGCTCTGCTCCTTGTGCTCCCCGCCGTTCCCTTTCCGACTACAGAACGAACCTCGTCTAGCTCCTCGTAGAGTTTGATGTTCTCTAGGAAGAAAACGGCAGGGCGAAGGGTGTGAGAGCGGCGACTGTCTGCGCCGCCTGCGGGCGCCTCCTTTTTGCCCCCTTCGCCTTTCCAATTTCCTTTACAGGAGCCTTGATTCAGAAGCAGAGTCGCATTTGCAAAAAGCTCTCTATAGACCTTTTTCTCTCTCTGCAGCCAGACAGAGTTGTGTTCTTCGAGCTCTATTTCCTCTCGGTCTTCTCCCTCTCCCTCTCCCTCGACTAGAAGCCCCGGCCACTCCGCGTTACCACAATTGAAGAGCTCATCGGACATTTAGAGAGATGAGGTATTCACTTGTGGCATCGCTGGGTGAGCACGGACCCCTCTCCCTCTCTTTGCACTCCTTCTCTTCTTTTTCTAAAATCGACTATTCGTGTCTGACGATTTCTGAATTTTATTGCTGCAACAGGGACCCAAAAAACAGCTGTTGAGGCTTCTAAAGCACGTCCGTGCCAGTCTTCCCTCTCCTCGTCTGCCTCGGAACTACTTTGTACCGCCTATCGCCATCGTTTTCTCCCCTTCGCTGTGCTATAAATGAATGTGGAGGCAGTCTATAATGAGCCCGGGACACCCCTTTGCCCCTTTCGCCGTTGACGATGATCCCCTTTTGCTCGATGCCGCTCTCGCTCTGTCTGAGCACGCACTTCATTCCACAATCCGCGGCTTTATCCTTCTTCTGCTCTTCTTCTTCTCAGAGAGACTATCGAGTTCTCACTAACGAGAAGAAATTCTTTTGCCTAGAACTTCCCGTCTTACCGAGACAACCGTCATCGTCTGGCTGCCCCTTTCTATTCCGTCTCCCCCTCCCCCCACGCAACACCGACGCGCGAAACAATCAATAACCTTCATCCAGATGCACAAGAAAGAAAGAGAAGAGAGAGACGAACACCATATGGCAGAACATAAACTAGGCACTCGCTAAAGACAAGGCCAACCAGAGGCATACGGTAGCGACGGCATATGAGCCTCGTCCACCTGTTGTCGTTGTTTCGATGACTGAAGTGGTCACTGAGGAGCCTTGAGGGTTTTGAGTAGTGATACTGGTTTGAGATGTTGCTGATGGTGTTGGGGCGCTAGTGGGAACAGTAGCGCTAGTAGATATCGTGCTCGGTGGAGTGACAGTCGATGTAGTAGTGCTGGTAGTCGTTGAGATAGTTGTAGAAGTAGTTGAAGAGTTAACTTGACTTGTACTATTTGAAGGAACAGTGTTGGATACTGTAGTGGGCACCGTCGCTTGCCCCTTGGTAGTTGTGGAAATAGAAACTTGAGACGTGGCCTTGCTAGACGCTGAAGTAGCAGCTACCGTAGTCTGAGACGTTGCCCTTCGAGTCGTTGTCCCGATGGTTCCCACAGTTGCCGCCGTTGATAACGATGATATCGGGGATGTGGCTGGAGTCGTGGTAGACAAAGTTGAATTTTGCCAATTGCAATTGTTGACATCGCAGCAGCAGACACTTTGACCGTTTGAAACTGGCTCTTGACAGCCGACTCCAGATGGTCGGAAGACATCCTGACATGTCTCTCTGTCAAGACATTGATAGAAGATCTTTTGTACTGTCCCATCTTTGTAAAGAGTTATGTTGCCACAAATATCATCCGCATTACAAGTATCGAATTCAGACGAGCCTCCGATATTTTGATAACAAGACAGACTTGGCTGCGTTGTCGTCGTCGGGCCTGTGGTGGTTGTCTGCACGGCTTCTGTTGTCCATGTGGAGTTGGGCAAATTGCAATTGTCGAACTCACAACAGCAGAGACTTGACCCATTCTGGACTGGTCCTTGGCAGCCAACTCCTGATGACCCGAGGGTTTCTTGACAAGTTGTTAGATCAAAGCACTCGTAAGTGATTTTGTCCTGAGCCGAACCGTTCTTATACGTGGTGATATTCGCGCAGATGTCTCCAGGATGACAGAGATCCGACTCGGAATGGTTTCCGATATTTTGATAACAAGAAACGGTCGGCACAGTTGGAGAAGGAACCGGAGTTGTCCATGTCGAGTTAGGCAGATTGCAGTTGTCGAAGTCGCAGCAGCAAACACTTGGGCCATTTTGAGTTTGAGGCGCTTGACATCCCACCTCCGAAGGTCCAAATGCGGCAGCACAAGACTGTCTGTCGATGCATTCGTAGAGTATTTTATCCTGAGCTGTTCCGTTCTTATACGTCGTGATGTTGGCGCAGATGTCGCCGGGTTCGCAGAAGCGGAACTCCGGCTGACCGATGCTCTGATAGCAAGAGAGAATGGGCAAGGTCGTTGTGGTGCCCGTGGTGCTCGGAGTGGTCGGAGTGGTCGGTGTGCTGGGAGTTGTCGGGCGAGGCGACGTCGGCTTCGGCTTGTCCCTCGGGTCATTGCAATAGTCGAAGTCGCAGCAACAAGGGAAGTTCAACACGCCGTGACACGCATTCATCGTGATATTATGAGAAGAGCAGTAGTCCCTTGATCGACACGACCAGTCATCACCAGGAAGAACACCGAGGGTGTTGTTGTAGCACACCTCCCAAGGCTCACAAGTCACGAAGGCGTAAGGCCGTCCATCGAAGCATTTCAATCCGGGTCCCCAGGTTTGCCCTGAAGGCAGCGTCGGCGGCAATGTCGTCGTTGTTGGTACTTGGCCTGGAGCATTGCAAAAATCGTAATCGCAACAACACTTGGAGAAGAGAGCCGTGAGGGCAGTGCACGAGTCGACGGTCACGTTCTGCTCGGTGCAATAACTCGGCCAACGACATCCAAAGTCCAATCCACTGTTGTTGTAACAAACTTGTCCAGCTTGACAGAGTGTGAAGCCGTGAGCTTGACTGTCATAGCATTGAAGTGGAGGGGGGAAGGTCTGGCCACTAGACGGCGTGTCGGGCGACCTTGTCGTCGTGGGAGCGTTGCTCGGATTGTTACAGTAGCTAGTGGAACAACAACAAGGCGTTCCGAGGGTGAGCAGAGTGCTGCAAGTAGTGTTCACCTCGATATTTCCCGATTTACAACTTTCTCGTTCCATGCAGCGATATTGATTGAGCAGTCCAAAGTTGTAACACTCTTCCCACGGCTCGCACTCTCGCCAAACGCCAGCGCTTGAGTTCTGCGAATTATCGAAGCATTGAAGCGCTGGCGGCCATGTTTGACCCGAGGGCAGAGTGGGAGTCGTCGTTGGAAGAGCAGCCGGCATGTTGCAGCCATCTCCACTTCGACAGCAGCAATCGATCCAATAGTTGTCCGAGTTGCTGGGATAGTCACAAGTGTCGAGGGCGCTGTGTGAGGCACAGTAGTCAAAGTCCGCGCAGAAAAACTCCACTGTCCCGTCGGGTTCGTTGAAGAGAAAATGTGTTCGATTGGCGCAATACTCATCGATTCCACATTGAATGAGCTGAGTTCCGTTTTGATCTCGACTATCATAACACTGAAGTTTCCAGGGAGTGGTGGTGGGGCCTGTCCAGGGAGGGAGGGTGGGCCCTGTTGTGGGGGGCGCCAGCCACGGCACGGTACAATAATCTTTGGAGCAACAACAAGGCCCGCCGAGATTCTCAATGTCGTCGGCGAGGCAATTGTCTGGTTGCTCGAGTAAATTCTCTTGACAATATTCTCTGCTCGCGCATCCAAAACGATTCAGGAGAAGGAAGGAATAACATTCCTCGTATGGCTCACAAGTGATCATTGAGTCGTTGGCTGAACTGAAGCATTGAAGAGGTGGAGGCCAAGTCTGTCCTGAAGGCAATGTCGGGATGACGGTGGTGGGACTCGAGGTGATGTTGGGTCTGTTGCATCCATCAGTGTGACAACAACAAGTGACGGTGCTCTGAATGTCGGCCGTCGGCTCATTACATTTGTCCCAGGCGCTGTAGGAGACGCAGTATTCCCAAGTGGCACAGGAATAATTGACGAAATCGTACATTGGCACGCCATCCACGTAGAGAGTCGCATTCATGCAATAATCGCCTCGGTCACAGACTTTGTATGTGCCAGAAGTGTTTTCACGTGAATCATAGCAAGTGAGCTGCCAGCCTGTTGTCATCACGCCCGTGTAGGCAGTTGATGGAGTTGTTGGGGCGAGTTCCGGGTAATTACAGTAGTTCTCCTCACAACAACAGGCTAATATTCCTTCGGGACCCGCAGGATCGCAGTCGGGTTGAAGGAGATTGTTCTCTTGGCACTCTTGAAGGGACATGCAGCCCGACCTCCCAATCAAGCCGTAGTTGTAGCAGATATCGTAAGGCTGACAAGTCACGATGCCACCAAAGCCATCGTTAGCACCGGAGTCAAAGCAAATGAGTCCTGGTGGATATGTCTGACTTGGGGAGAGACTTGGGAGAGGAGCTGCTGTTGTCGGAAGGTGGCCAACATTGTTGCAGCCGTCTGTCGAACAACAACAGCGAACTCCGGGAAGAATGCACAAATCGTGCTCCCAGCCATTGTCCACACACGTTTGTCGACTTGTACAGTTGAAGACCTCATTGAGGAGATCTTCCAAGTCACTAAAGCATTCCTCGGAAGGCTGACAATAGGCCCAATGTCCATGTGCCGTTCCATTGCCGATCCAGCAGAAGACTGGGGCCGGGGTTCCTGTTACTTGAGTTGAAAGGGCCGTCGAAGAGGTCTCCGCAGCCTGCAAGCGACGCTCTGTTTGTCGCAGGCAAACCAGAGGCGACAAAAACTTTTTGGACCCTCTTCCGCGGGAGATGAAAAAGCGGCAAAGATCAGGGGAAAGGGATCGAATTGGAAGATAAGACACGCGCGTCTCTTGCATACGCTGAAACACGGATGGCCGCTTTCTCGCGCAATAAACCTTTCGACTTCCCCGGGTTCGGTTCGAACTTTTGAAACGTGCAACTTTGCAGGAGAAATAATTGCAGAGGAATTTGTGAGGTTACTCTTGAAAAACATAAGAACTCACAGTAACTAGCCGTCCAATTGATAAACCTAATAACAAGAAGGTGAATGAAGCGGAAGAAGGAGACTTGAAGGCGACATGAAGGGCGGTGACGCCTTGCATGTCGACAGCCGACCGACGACGAGACGGTAGGCAGCCACTGAAGGAGCCGCCAAGAAGAATTAGCTCCATGATAAGACACGCCTAAATCCTTGGAAATCGTCGCCGATCCTCCAGTCTTCAAAACATCTCAAATTTCTCTTTCTCCCCAATTTCTTGACTATAGAACAGTCCCCTTTCGGCATTCCAGGCGTTCTCGAAGGTCTTCCCCTCATCATCAGATCATCCCAACATAATCCTATTTGTCGAAATGGCCAGCAGAGATTTTTCCTTGGGGCGCCGCCTGTCCTCTTAGGTCGATAAGGAGCTTAGCGCGTACTCAGACGAGCCCTCTCCGGTGGCTGAATCCAATCACTTATCGACTTCTCACACACGAGCGGCGACCAGAAAAGCAAGTCGAAAGGGCGTCGAGAGGCCAGTTCACGCTCATTCAAACTTCTTGTTCTCTCTGATCTTTTGTCGAAAGCTTTATTAAGAGCAATCAAGACTTTAAGTTCGAATCAGCAGAAGAGGAAGAATTAGAGAAGAGAATAAGAGGAAGGCTTGAGCTGACTTAGAGGTTGTTGTGGATTGTTGGGTAGTCGCTTCACTTGAGACTCCACTTGAACCTCCAGGCGCTGATGTCGCGGCGCTTGTTGAAGGGGATGTCAGGGCAGTTGCAACTGAGGTTGAAGACACCGCAGATCCAGTAAGAGGAGGCGCATGTGATGTGGAAGAAACTGACGAGGTTGCTACTGACGATGTCGATGTTGGTATGCCCGTTGGAGGCGTCTTCGCGTCATTGCATCCGTCCTTGTCACAGCAACAGAACTCTTCATAGAAACCAAGGGCCGAGCCATTATAACAACTTGACAGGGCATGATAACTCTCGCAGTCGCTGCGATCCGCGCATTTGTACTCGAAGACGGGCTTCTCGTCTAAGTAGATCTCGGTGGAGTTGAGACAGACTTGTCCAGGACGGCAGAGAGTATACGTCACATCATCGGGGTCATCTCCAACCCAGCAATACACGGTCGCCGTGCTTGGTCTTGTTGAAGGCAATGTTGACGTCGTGGTTGATGAGGTTGTTGTGGTTGTTGTAGAAGACGAACTAGTGGAAGTCCATGGGTTTCCCTTGTTGCATCCATTTGTGTTGCAGCAACAAAATTCTTGGAAGAAGTCGGGCACGGATCCATCGTGACAAGTAGATAGAGCTTGATGACTTTCACATTCACTTCGATTTGCACAACGGAACTCGTAGAGTGGAGGATTCGAATAGGAGACCTCTGTCATGTTCCAACAAAATTGCCCGGGGCCACAGGCCGTCAGTTGCCCGTCATCGAAGTTCTCTCCAATCCAACAGTTCAAACTTGGATTAATTGTAGTTGACAGGGTTGAAGACAAGGAAGCAGTCGACGGCCGTCCACTAGTCCATGTTGACGATGCAGGGAATCCTGTCGCCGTGCTTCGTCTTGTTGACGGCGCTATTGAAGTGGTTGTAGATGAAGTGGTCGTGGTTGTTGTGGAAGACGAGGGAGTGGAAGTCCAGGGACTTCCTTTGTTGCAGCTGTCTGTATTGCAGCAGCAGTATTCTTGATAGAAGTTTGCCAGCGAACCATCGTGACAAGTGGATAAGGCTTGATGACTTTCACAATCGCTTTCACTCGCGCATCGGAAGTCGTAAATCGGCGGATTGGAAAACGAGACCTCGGTCATGTTCAGGCAATATTGCCCAGGATCACAAGTTGTCAGCTGTCCGTCGTCAAAGTCATCTCCGACCCAGCAATGCAAGCCTGGTCCAGAGCTAGTTGTTGGAAGAATGGTGGTGTAGGTCGATTTCATAGAGATCGTGAAGACATTCGGTGTCGTCGTTGCTGGAAGTGTTTGATTGAGATTATTGCAGCCATCCGACGAGCAGCAGCAATCTTTGAAAAGGAATGTCGTATCGCATTTGTCGTGTTCGGTGTCATTCATTGCACAGACATCTCGCGATCGACAACCAAAGCTTCCACCAAGAATATTCGAATTGTCGTGAGCGAAGCACTCCTCCCAAGGTTCACAATGCGTCCAATTTCCGTCACGTTTTGAGGTGCCGTTCCAACAGAGAAGTGGAGGTGGAAAAGTTGCTCCACTGGGAGGCACAGGAACTGTTTGATTGAGATTGTTGCAACCGTCTGTCGGACAGCAGCAGTCCTTGTATTTTGAATCGCACTTGGTAAATTCGGTGTGGTCCGCCGCGCAGACTTCTCGTGATCGACAACCAAAAGTTCCGGCCAATCCTCCATTGTCATGACAGAAGCACTCCTCCCACGGCTCGCAGTAGACCCACTGTCCTTTACTCGTCGTGGTTCCACTCCAACAGACAAGTGGCGGAGGGAAGGTCTCACCACTGGGAAGTGTCGGAATAGGCGTCGGTGATGTGGGTCGAGGTGGTGAAGTTGTTGTCGTCGGGGGCTTCGTCGTTGGCGGACGAGTCGTTGGCAGATGCTCGGGGTCATTGCAGAAGTCCGTTGAGCAACAGCATGGATTTCCACCGTTTGCATGGATTCCACAGGTCTCTTGAACAATTTCGTTCTTTTCACAGAAGTCTCTTGAATGACATCCGAACTCGTTGAAGTTGGGAGCACTGTAACACTCTTCCCAGCCAGGACATCTTGTCCAGTTCCCATAAGTCTCGTTCATTCCTTGGAAGCACAAAGGTCCGGGAGGGAAAGTCTGATCGGGGGGCAACGTGGGAACCGTCGTTCTCGGGTTCCAATGAGTTCCGTTGTCGGCATTGCACGTGTCGAAGTTACAACAACAAGTGAGAGTCGCGTTTGCTTCATCGGCGAGTGGATGAGGACTGCAGGCGTCGACTCCAGCGTTGGCGGCACGGCACTCGTCCACTGTGGCACAGCCATAGACCGTCGTGTTGTAGAGGGGATAACCGTACTCGAACTGCGTCGCATTCATGCAGAGCTGTCCAGGGTCACAGAGATCTCCTGATGTTCCAATTTGACAGGCGAGCCATAGCTGAGCTGTTGTTTTAGCAGTTGGTGCAGCCGTGGAGAAGGAGCTGGATGTTTGCGCAGTGGTCACTTTCGTTGAAGAAGGCGCTGTGATTGGCGAAGTAAGCGAACTGCTTGCACTTGTTGTTTGACTCGCGATGCTCGATGTAGATGGCTGCGTCTGTGCATGCGTGGTACTTGCTGACGAAAGAAGAGCACTGGACGATGCAGTTGACGCAGACGTTGCCAGACTGATTGTACTCGAAGTCCCTTGATTACTAGACGCCGTTTGAGCTGTTGGAGCGGCTGTAGTTGAAGGAGAAGAGGCCATGTTGCATCCGTCACTAGCACAGCAACAATACTCCGTTGTAAAGTCAAATACACTGTCGCTGTGACAGCCCAACAACGCTTGATGCTGGGCACATTCGTCTTGATCCGCGCATTTAAAGGTGTAGACTGGAGGATTGGTGAGGTAGGTTTCCGTTCCATTGAGACAGACTTGGCCGCCTCCGCACTGAATTTCCTTCGCATCCTCCGGTGTGTTTCCACTCCAACAAGCAAGCATTGGCACGGAAATTGTTGCAAAATGAGTAGTGGTCGATGTCCTTGAGGTCTGTGTTGTAGGTGCCGCTGTGGTTGTGCTTGGACTGCTGCCTTGTACAGTAGTAGCCGCCGTTAACGGGGATGTCGCCTGCGCGCTTGTAACTTTAGTGGAAGCAGCTGCGGTTGATTGCGTTGAAGTTGTCTCCGTACTGCTCGCTCTGCTTCCTTGACTGGCTGTTGTCTGTGTCGTTGAGCTTTGCGTTGTCCGAGTCGTTGGTTGATGACTCGAAGAAGTGGCTGCAGTTGGGGGGTTAACATTATTACAGCGATTCTTTGCGCAGCAGCAGGCGCCGCTGACGAATAGCTGCTTCTTGCATTCGTCCTTTTCAATCTGTTCGTCTTTACAGAATTCCCTGGTCTTGCATCCAAACTGATTCGCGTCGATGGAGTTGTAACATTCTTCCCAAGGTTGACAAGAGGTCCACTCTCCATTCGTCGCATTCGTGCCTACCCAGCATTCGAGAGGAGTCGGGAACGTTCCTCCACTAGAAGGAGTTGGAATGGCTGTCCATCCAGTTGAATTTCCGAGATTGCAGCCATCGAAGTCACAACAACACGGACTGTAGCCAAATGCCTCTGTGGCTGGTGGAGGCGCCTTGCATCCAGAAGAAGATCCAATCTCTCCAAGACAAGTCTTCCTGTCCATGCAAGTGTAGTGAACTGGCTCTTGAGGTGTTCCGAATGTGAAGCTGGTCGTGTTGGCACAAAGATCCCCAGGTTCGCAGGTGACTAATCCGTTTGAGCCTCCAATATTGTCAAAACAACGAAGAGAGGGCAAAGACGTCGTTGTGCTAGTGACACTATGAGTTGTTTGCTTTGTTGTTGGTTGATTGGAAGTGCCCGTCGGCAAAGGATTCTCGACATTGTTGCAGCCACTCTTTGAACAGCAGCAGGCACCACTAACACCCTCTTCCTTCTTGCATTCATCCTTTTCGATCTGCTCATCCTGACAGAATTCCCGGGTCTTACATCCAAATTGATTCGAATCAATGGAGTTATAGCACTCTTCCCAAGGTTGACAGAAAGTCCACCCTCCACTTGAAGAATTTGTGCCTGCCCAGCACTCAAGAGGAGCAGCGAAGGTCTGTCCACTAGGCGGGGTTGGAATCGCTGTCCATCCAGATGAATTTCCAAAATTGCATCCATCGAAGTCACAACAACAGTAAGTTTGAGCGGTGTGATTTGTTGCTGGTGATGGCGATTGACAGCCGACACCTGATGCTCCAAAAATACTGACGCAAGTCTCTCGGTCAATGCATTCGTAGAGAATTGAGTCTTGAGGGGTTCCAAGCACATAACTCGTCCTATTGGCGCAGAGATCTCCTGCCGCACAGAAGATGAGGCCGTTAGTATCTCCAACAGTACTATAACAAGTCAGAGCGGGCAACTTCGTAGTTGCTATTGTGGACGGTTGAGTGGAGTCTGAGGACACGGCTAGTCCAACATTGTTGCATCGATTAGTTGAACAGCAGCAATCGCCTCCGAGTGCTTCAAACAGCCCACATTTGTCCTTCTCGAGGTTTCTCTCCGCACAAGAACTTCTAAATGAGCATTCATATGTGTTTGAGAATATATTATTGTAGCATTCCTCGTAGGATTCACAGAGCATCCAAGTTCCGTTCTTGTCACTCGTTCCCACCCAACATTCCACAGGTGGCGGGAAGGTCTCTCCACTCGGCGGAGTTGGAAGCGTCGTGGGCACGGGAGTGCTGAAGAGATTGCAGTTGTCGAAGTTGCAACAACAGGAGCTGTAGGCACTTTCGCTTGTGTGAGGTGGAGATGGCTGACATCCTACAGTCGAGCCTCCTAAGGCATCAGCGCAAGAGTTGGCATCCATACACTCATAAATGACTTCGTCTTGAGGTAGTCCGAAAACATATTTGGTCGTGTTCGCACAGAGATCTCCAGGATTGCAAGTGACGTAGCTGTCGGTAGCGCCTTCACTTTGATAACAACTCAATGAAGGAAGTGGAAAAGAAGAGATGTCTGCGGTCTAAACCGTTGAGTGTTAGTACCAGAAGCAAAAGAAGTGACTTACGAGGATACTCATTATGCAGTTGAAGACCACGAACAGAAGAAGAAACATGGTTCGGGAGACGAAGGACTCCACCGTCCACAAGTGTTGGGGGCAGTGTGGCGCTCCTCCATTCACCGAGAGCTCCGGGATTTAGCTGCTCCCGATAAGACGACCGTGAACAAATCAAGGCTATTTTGAGACCTTGGAAGTTGTCAAGAACTCAGAATCCTGTGCCTTTTGAACGCTCTAATAATTGCAATCATTCATTAGTTGGTTTCGTGCTTCCACATTTCATTTCATTTGATGTCAGGCAAGAATAATTTCAGATGTCACGTTCGAAGGTGAAAAAAGGGCGGCCACGCTGCCACGTAAGCGGATTAACACTCCCAAAGCCATTTAGCCTGAGCGCTTCTTCATGACAGAGTGCGTGCAGCTACGCCTTGTTTGCCCTCTTGATTTTTGGTCCAGTGACTGAGAGTCCAGTTATGGCAATCATTTTATGCACACAATCAGAACAGCATGCGTGTAACAGTAAAAACGAAGAACAAAGAAAAGAGCTCAGCTCTGGTACCAACTGTAGTTGTTGGCGGTGATGTCTTCATGGTAGTGGTTCCGTTACCAGGGCTTAACGTGCTTAAACTTGCCTGGGTGGGCTCCGAAGACTTTGAAGCGGCTGTGATTTCAGTGACAGGCTGTGATGATGTCACTTTCAGGGTCGAATTGGTCGCCAAAGTAGCCGGTGAAGTCGTTGTTGCTGCAGAAGTGCTAGCCGTTGAAGTGGTCAAAGAGACTGTACTTGGCGTCGTCGATATCACCGGATTCTCAGAAGCATTTGAACTTGTTATCGCAATAGTAGACGGGGTTGTCTGAATACTTGGTGTCGTTCTCGCTACTGTTGAAGTTAGAGTCAAAACCGACGTGCCACTCGACGTCGCCACCGACATCGTTCCCGAAGTTTGCACTGAAGAGGCGATCGTGGTGATAGCATCAGGCTTGTTGCATCCATCAGTCCCACAACAACACACATATCTCCAGCCCAAGCCATCCGTTGTATTGTGACACGTCCTAAGTGCCTGATTCTCCTCACAATTCTCGTGTGTCTGACATCTCCAAACTTGAGAAAGGGCGCCGAGAAATTGGCTGGTCATATTCATACAAAGCTCATCGACCTCACAGGCTTCGAAGCGAACATTCCAATCAGTTGTGCCCAAATAACAGTGAAGAGTGAATGGAGATGTCGTGGGGCCAGTGTAGCTGGTTGTCGACGTTGTGGATGCTGTTGAATGAGTTGTCGGGATTGTTCTCGCCGTTGTTGGAGGCGAGGTAGGAATCATGGATGGATTGTTGCAGTAATCAGTTTTGCAGCAACAGGAATGGTCCCCTTCTCTTCCACAAAGATCGCTCTCGATCAAGTTACTTTGACAAAACTCGACAGAATGACATTTGAAGTCGTCAAAGTCAGGATCGCTGTAGCACTCCTCCCAAACTGGACAAGGCAGCCATTTTCCTGTAGCATTGTTGCCTTGCCAACAAAGAATGCTTGGCCATGCGGTTTCGTTTGTAGGAAGAGGTGGAAGAGTGGTTTTGGGTTCCCAAGGAGAGCCTTCGTTGAAGTTGCATGCATCCTCGTCGCAGCAACAATTCATTGTCCCAATCGGTTCATGTGCTAAAGGAACTGGACTACATTGATTGTCCTCAACTCCAGCAGCTTGACATTCTTGCAAAGTGGCGCATTTGAAGTGACTCATATTGTAGAGAGGATATCCGTAAGAATAAGTTGTTGTGTTCATACAAATTAATCCCGCATGACAAAGAGCATAATCCGCTTGATCGCCGTCTTCATTACTGTAACAAATGAGCTCCTTTGGGACAGTCGAAGATGTTGTTGAAGAGACCTGAAAGCACTCCAAACTGTATCACGAGGCTTACCTCACTTGCAAATGAGAGCGCTATTGAGAATAATAAGACGAGAAAAGGAGAGAGGGACCGGTTCATCGAGGCTTCCAGCGTGCACCGAGACTGCTGGAGGAAGCCGGCACGTGACGATAAGAGAACGTTGTAGGTCGTGGAAATGTTCGTCGGAAACAGCTTTGACTGACAAGGATATTATATTATTAATATGTGCTGATTTCGAATTCCTTTTGATTTTACAACTTGTCAGCCACAGAATGAGCCTCATGTCGTTGATTTATTTCATTATTTTTGTATTGTTTGGTGGAAGCTCTGGCAGTGCTCTCTAGACTAAGCGGCTTATAGAACGGCAAGGGCCGTTCCTTCTTCATACTCCTTGAGACTACCGAAGAACGCCATTCGATCTTGAACACACGGTCTCGTTGCCTGAATCTATTCATGTTGAAAAGAAGTGCTACAACAATAAATATAAAACAAACATTGCCTGAAAATCTCTCACTAACAATTAGTCACACTCTTATTGTGATGAATATTTACTAATTTCTTCTCCAAGTGTTGACTTTGAAGGTTTGACCTGAGCTCCAATGAGCCTTCACAGCTTTTCGGGATTAAACTCAGCTTAGGAGACGAGAATAAATCCGGCCTGTCGTCAGCTTATCGGTAGCACAAAGTCCCGCTTTTCTTCTCAAGAAAGATTCAATCGAAGCTCTGTCCAAATGATTGATCCTTCGTCATTCTCGGTCTAACTATGCGACCTCTCGCCCTCCTTCGAATTGCTGCTCTCTTTTCTGTCATTCAGACAATTTCCGCTTTCTCTATAACAAACAACTCAAGGGAGGAATTCTATTCGGAAGATGTCGACGCCAAGAAGAAGGATCACGATGCGGTCGGACCAATACTTATCATCGTTGGCTTGGTGGGAGCTGCCGCTTGCCTCGTCCTCATCGCCCTTCGTCGACGCGGCATTGGAATCGTTACAAGGACCACTCCTTAATTTGTGTCCGAAACTAGTCTTCGACACTACATTTACTCCATAAATCTAATACTTCAACTCGCAGACAACTGGAAAGGTTTCGGTGCAGTCGTGCGTTCTCCATTTTCCGTCGCCGACTGTTACTGTCGAGCAGCTTCCACTGCTCGGCTCCCCGGTGGCCCAATTCCTGTAGGTCTGAGTTGAACCATCAGACCAAGCCCAGTCGTTGCCCTTCTTCTCGAGACCGATCCAAAGAGTGTCTCGTCCAGCCATATCTGAAAGATATTTGAACATTGTAGCTGCTTCACCTCGGATCTCGCTGTTCTCGAAACCGTTGGCGATGCTCACGGCGAGTGAGCTTCCGTAAAGCTGCTTGCAAGACTGGACTGCGGCGGTGTAAGTGTCCTGAAACAGTTTCTATCAGTTATTTAGTGATTCCTCACTGAAGTTCCGGGAACAATGTAGCATTTATTGGGCTGCGAGTTGGATTCCGTCCATCCTGGGGGACAAGCTGTCAACGGAGGAGTCGTCGTTCCTGTTGGCTTTGGCGTTGTTGGCGCCAAATGGGGATTATTGCAGTAGTCCGTGTTACAACAACAAGGATGTCCATTGTCACTTCCACAAGAATCGCTTTCAATTTGATTTCTTTGGCAATAATCAAGAGAGTGGAATCCGTAGTCATAGAAGTCCGGCGCACTATAACATTCCTGCCAAGTGGGACAAGCCAGCCAGCGTCCGTCCGTCCAATTCCTTCCTTGCCAACACAAAATGGTCGGCCACGAAGTCTCATCAGTGGGAGGAGGTGGAACAGTCGTTGTGGGAACATAGGGATAATGCTGGTTCCAATTGCATCCATCCTTGTCACAGCAGCAACTTCTGTTTCCGGTTGGATCATGTGCTATGGGCAGTGGCCCGCACTCATTGTTGCCGATTCCAACAGCTTGACAGTCGTCAAGAGTGGCGCATTTGAACTGAGTGAGATTGGCGACGGAGTAGCCATAAGAGTAAACGGTCGTGTTCATGCAGATCAATCCAATGTCGCAAAGCGCATAATCTGGTGGTCCTCCGTCTTCGTTGTCATAACAAATGAGATAAAACGGGCGTGTTGTGGTCTCCGATGCCTACAAAATTTTTTTTTCGTAAGCAAAGACTGACCTTTGCTGGTGGTAAGGACAAATTCAGGACTAAAAAGATTAAACAAAGAAAAAAAGAAAATATTTCGGAGGCCATCGCCGCCACGTGTTAGTAGCCTCCCCTAGGCGAAGACAAAGCTCGAAGATAAGAGCGTCGTTTGAGCTCTTTCTAAGCCGTTAGACTTTTCTAGGAATCATTGGTATTTTACGTACATGATGATGTTCTCTAAAACTTTCAGCTGCTTTGCAAGGGTCCTTATTTTCGAGCCCACTCGTGCATTTTTACAAACCAAATTGAATCGATATCCATTCTTGAACGAGGAAAGGTTTCATGCACCCTTAAGAAGCTTAAGTCGCGGCGAAGCTGAGCCTTTTAGTTCATCGAGTGCAAGCTACACGCAGGCGGGGGGTTCGGGCGTAATTATTGTTTTCTCTTGCTCTAGCTGGAGTACTTCACTGGGTGGCACAATATTTTATTTTCTATAGAAGAAGCAGCAATTTCCAGTCTGTCAAGTCTTTAATCTGACGCAATCGAGCAACTTTTGCTGTTCTTCACTGTACGAAAATATGGGCAATTCTGCAAAGAGATCTTTGACTACTTTCGTACGAACCGTCTCTGGGCAGGCTAGAGGTTTGCCGTCGTCCTCAAGTTTTACTCCAGTAACCTTGGAACTAAAACAAAAGTGTCAAAGAAGCTGTTATGTCTTACCCAAGAGGCTGATTGATATTCGTCCACAAATGCTTTGCCATCACAGCCTGGCCGTACTGCGAGAAGTGAATACAATCTGGGGCGAAGAAGTCCAGATCCATTGTGCCGTTGCTCTGAATTCATTTAAAGAGTGATCTCTTTCAAACCAAAGAAGGTGGCTTGGCGTTAGTGAGAAATGGCTGAGAGATGACGGTGAAGTCATCGGCTTCCCATCTTCCCGAGTTCTCAATGTTGATGATGGCCTGTCGATATTTTGAGATGACAACGGCCATTTGAAAATCGTTGAAAGTATTGCAGGAACAAGCATAAAGACTAGAGAAATGAAGAAACTTGAGAGCAAACCTGTGAAAGAGGGCACAATTGAGGTTGAGTCCGGTATAGTCGTCGAGGGCATAAGGGTCAATAGTGGAGACGATGCTGATGATCACTCGAGGAACTGATGCCTAGAAAAGAAAACAACGTTAATTAAGTTAATTAAAAAAGGTGTTTCACCTTGAACATGTCGATGATTGTCTCAAGATTCTTCTGATAGATTTCCGCTGTGAAATTGGTTCCATTGCTGGTGCAATATTGACAGAGATCCTCGACACCGAGGAAGATGTGTACGAGCTTCCAGTCGTTATGAAAGTCGACCTTGAAATAAAAAAAGGGCGGATCCGGGAAGGCGAACTGTTCAGACATTCTGATAAAGGTACTCGAAGTGATAAATGAGCTGCTGCGCCTGGTCGATAGCGTCGGCGGAGGTCGCCTTGTAAGTCGCCATGTTCATCTCTGCCGCCTGGAAAGAGTTTTGGAATTCTCTCAAGAAGGGAAACTTCTTCATCGTCGGGTTGTCCAGAGCATTTAGAGTATCCGAAGAGAGTTGGATTGAATTCGCGGAGAATAGCTGCGACTCGGGAAAGGTTTTAGTTGTCGTTCACGTGCTTACCCGGAAGTGTTATCTGCTCTTCCAAACCGAGCTCGCCTCCAATATCAAAGGCCACTCCACGATCCTCTCTCATGCCAAGAAAGTCTTTCGCCTTCGCACCAAAAGCGACCTGGCCGTCTTTTCTGTATTTACAAAGAAAAGATGAACCAACAGTTAGAGAGTCTCCAATAGCAGAGACGACGTCGATGTCCGCCATTCTCAGTTGATTCACATTTGTTGGTCGTCTTGGACTTCGCCCGAAGACCGACGCATCACAATCCAACTTGCCTCCGAGGGTCTTGTTCGCCTCGGTCAAAGTGAACAAAAGACAAATTCCAACTAAAAGATGACTGACAAAGATCGTGAACCTCCAAAGAGCACGTGCATGGGGAAATTGCAAAATTCCTGCAGATAAGAAGTCCAAACCTTCAGCGAGTTGTAAAACGTCGTCGTCGCCCCTGAGGGAGCAGTTCCGCCTGGAAGGTTCATTTGATGAAACTGGTGATCAACATGTCTCCCCTCTCTACAGCAAACACAAAGCACACTGTGATACCACTACAAGTTCTCCCCAGACTGGTAGTACCACAAAACCAGGGAAGGTCGAGAATAAAGGACCGCAAAAAGTCATTAATCACTGAGACACGGCTACCCTCCGGCGACGGCGTCAAATCGATAAGACGGCGCTTCTAGCCTCCACACAAATAGCGACAATCAGTGAACAAGAACAGCGCAGGTCACACCCTTCAAAGGCGTTTATTCGGCGAGAGCCTCAATACGTCAACTCGCAAACAATCGGGAAACTCTGACTGCAGTCCTGAGCTCGCCATTTGCCATCACCGACTGTGAGCGTGGAACAGCTGCCTGTAGCTGCCGGTTCCCCGGTGGCCCAATTCCTGTATGTCTGCGTTGAGCCATCGGACCAAGCCCAGTCGCTGCTCTTCTTCTCAAGACCAATCCAAAGAGTGTCTCGTCCGGCCATGTCTGAATGAAGGTCCAGCAAATGAGTTTGATCAACCTCGAATCTCGCTGTTCTCGAAGCCGTTGGCGATGCTCACAGCGAGGGAACTTCCATAGAGCTGCTTGCAAGCCTGGACAGCAGCGGTGTAAGTATCCTGAAACAGCTCTTTTCATTTTTTTGCGGGCTGTCTCACCGATGTTCCGGGAACAATGTAACACTTTTGGCTTTGCGAGTTGGACTCCGTCCATCCGACAGGACAAGCGGTCAATGGCGGAGTCGTGGGTCCCGTGGGCTTGGGTGAAGTGGATGGGAAGGGAGGAGCCTCCCGCGGATTGTTGCACCAATCCGTGTCACAGCAGCAGTCCGTGCCGAGGCCTTGGTGGCCACAGCCGAGAGCGCCACTGCCGTCTTGTGATGTCGCATTATGACTCGCACACCAATCTCGCGTCACGCAGCCGTAGTCTTCGAAGATGATGAGAGAACTCGCGTTATAACAAATTTCCCAGGGCTTGCACTGCACAAAGCCCGGGTCATCATAGTCATCGCCGACGTTGCTGTAACACCAGAGCGGGGGAGGCCAAGTGCCACCGCTGGGCGGTGTCGGCGCCGTCGTTGGGCCATGTCCGGGATTGTTGCAGTAGTTGAAGTCGCAGCAGCAGCCATGGAGAAGACCGAGACTCTCACAACCATCGATGGTGAGGTTGTTATTCGCACAGAAGTCGCGACTCTTACAGCCATCGGCCAACAAACTGCTGTTGTAGCAGACTTCGCCCGGTTTACAAGTGACCCATTGTCCATCGCCGTAGTCGCCGTCTTGGTAGCAGACGAGATTGGGTGGCCAGGTCTGTCCTGAGGGAGGCGTGGGAACGGGTGTTGTGGGAGTCGGCGCGTCTCTCGGGTCATTGCAATAGTCGAAATCACAGCAACATCCATGGAGGGTGAGGGCACTCTGACAACTATCCACCGTCAGATTGTGTTGTGAACAGTAGTCAATGGAACGACATCCCCAGTCATCTCCAGGAAGGAGAGCGAGAGAGTTGTTGTAGCAGAGTTCCCATGGCTGACAAGTGATGAAGCTGTAGCTGACTCCGTCGAAGCACTTCAAGCCCGGTCCCCAAGTTTGACCCGAAGGAGGCGTTGGAATCGGTGTGGTTGTCTTCGGAGCGTCGGCTGGGTCGTTGCAATAGTCGAAATCGCAGCAGCAACCGTGAAAGGTTAGCCAGCTTGAACATCCATCGAGGGTGAGATTGTGAGAGGCGCAGTAGTCTCTTGATCGACATCCCCAGTCATCTCCAGGAATGAGGGCGAGGGAGTTGTTGTAGCAGACTTGCCAGGGCTGACACTGAATGAAGCCCTGAGTAACTCCGTCGAAGCAGGTGAGGGGCGGCGGCCAAGTCTGACCGGATGGCGGAGTGGGGATGGTGGTGGGGGCATCCCTCGGATCGTTGCAATAGTCGAAGTCGCAGCAACATCCATGAAGTTCAATGGAACTCGTGCAACTGTCGGCGGTGTAGTTGTGGGAGTCGCAGTAGTCCTTCGTCTTGCATGAATAGTCGTCTCCGGGAATGAAGGCGAAAGTGTTGTTGTAGCACAATTCGCCGGGATTACATTGCACAAAGGACGAGGTCACACCGTCATAGCAAGTGAGGCCGACATCCGAGGCCTGGACGAGGAAGAAGAGGCCGAAGCCGAGGAGGACGAAGGAGAGCAGCGACCCGCCCGACCTCATTGTCTCGGAGACGGCGTCCGCCCTTTCTTCTCGGACGTGCAATGAGAAGCACTCTGCGATAGCACACGAGCCCGCATTCGCATTCTGACGCAGAGGGCCCTCCTTGATTTACAGCTCAAAGGGGGTCGAGACGACCAAAAACTTTCACACAGCATAAGATCAGCACAGGCAAGTACAAAGATTGATAATTGCATAAGAAGAAGGATAAGAAGGAGATAAGTGTACGGAACATATGCAGATCGGTCCCGTTGCTCTTGACAACCTATTGCCCTGTGGTGGGGGCTCTATTGGAATGCTCAACACGTCAGTGATTAGTTCTCCCGAACGTCCCTCTTATGCTTTCAAAGTAGATCTTTGGAGGAAGACTTGCACTCTTACTCAGAAGAAAAAGACTTCGAACAAATATGGCAGGGCACATCAATTTACGCATATGCAAGGGGGGGGGGGGGGGGGAGCGAGGGGAAGAAGATCCGGGGGTGCGTAGACGTTCGCAGAGGTAGTAAAAACAGCGTGCATTAGATAGAAAGAGAGAGGTGGCAAAGGGGGGGGGGCGACAAAGGAAAAAGGGCACGGAGATATGAATTAGTCTTTATGGAGGTGAGCGATGGTCTGAAGGGTGACGCGTCGGTTGCACCGATCTCGTCGACAGCAGCACATCACGAAATTCGACTTGCCCTTCTTCGACACGCAGCACTTGTTCACGGCACCCGCCAACTCGCAGACCGTTCCTCCCACGCAGCCACTCCAGGTCGTGTACGTGGAGCTGCCCGTCTCGAAGATGGTGCTGTGCATGCAGTGACTGCCTCGATTGCATCGGACGAAGGTTCCATAAGAGCGATTCGGACTCTTCTCCCAGCACACCAACGCCATTCCTCTTGAGATGAGAAGGCCGAAAACGAGCAATTTGAAGACGATCCAGGAGGAGTTGGCTGAGGAAGACATTCAAAGTCAAGCACCTAAACCAAGACTTGAGTAACTAGTTAAGGAAGAGGTAAAGAAGCGAGTGCGCGATTGAGAGAAGAAGCAGCACATGGCTTTACATCAGCCAAGCGGGTCGCCTTTATAGGGGCGCCGCCCCCAGTTCCGTGAGTGAGGGCGGAGGGCGGTCAGATCATTTCTTGTTCGAGTGCAAGGGAAGCACTAGCAAGTCACCTGCTACACTTAGTTGCTCCTCCTCTTCCCTCCTCCTTTCCCGCCCCTCACACAGCTTCGAACTGCTTGTACGGTGCGTCCCACGTCGTCAACTGGTACGCCGCATCCATCAAGGAACTTCGAGATAAGACGAAACAAACTTCGCATCCCGCTGACTTCTGACGCGATTTTAAGACCGTCTGAACTCTTGATCCGACTGATCTTCCTTCACATTGAACAACTTTTTCTTGGAAAACAGAAGAAGTACTGACTGACCAGTCTCAGACCGTTCTGAACTGTTACAGCCTCTTTCACAACACAAGTTCATCAACAGAAATTTATTCTTGGGTTTACTTAGCGGGAGGAGGCTGCGGCGTCTCGGTCTGCGCCGTCTTCGTCTCGCTCGTCTGAAGGGGACTTCGAGGTTGGAGAGAGTGACAGACGGCGTCCTTGGCGGTCGTCAGCGGCGTGACGGCGACGGCCGTGCGCGTCGAGTCCGAGGCGAGCGCCGAGAGCGCCGTTCGCAGGGAGTTGGCCGTGTCCGACGACGACTGCTCCTCTTCTCAGTTCT
>JAQIXL010000524.1:0-29665 GCA_034700245.1 Poikilolaimus oxycercus | reverse complement strand
TTGCTGAACGGAGGCAAAAGATCGCTTTTGA
Organism: Poikilolaimus oxycercus; assembly: GCA_034700245.1. NCBI lineage: Eukaryota > Metazoa > Nematoda > Chromadorea > Rhabditida > Rhabditidae > Poikilolaimus > Poikilolaimus oxycercus. The sequence continues at coordinate 29,634 of JAQIXL010000524.1, read as the reverse complement.
TGAAACAAACACCCCAATGTATAGAAACTTTCGCCCTGATCCAATAGCACTTCAGCGCGCATTAGTATCGCATAACTCACTTCAGCAATATTCCCGCCGCAGAAACCTATTTCAAGTCGCGCACTCACCACCAGAGACGATGCTCTCCTCGTCATCCTCATCGTAACAGGCACAGCACAAGTAGTCCATCTCCGTCCTTCTGGCCTCTTCTGCCCCACTCCCTTCCCTTTATAACTGCCAGCGCACCTTTGCTTACTCAGAATTTTCTGCACCCTCAGCGTTCCTCTCCCCCTCTTCTCACCCGATGACGCATCACAATTCAAGTGGAAGAAGCGAGAAGAAGAGTAAGGAAAGCGGAGCATGAAGGAGGATGAAGGACTCAACACAAAATTCACAATCATCGTCTGTTGAGACAACAGGGCGCGGTCTTAATGGAGAAAGGGGGTTGACACTCGTCAATGATACCCTAAATTCCAAGCGACTCCCTCCACCTTTAGAAGAGAGAGAGTGAGAAGAAAAACGACACTAAGAAGACGTCAGGAGAGAATTCGAATGGCGCCATAACACAGCGAAAGCGCCAACGAATCGATGGAAAAGTCACTGCAAAGACAGAGCAGAAGAGAGGCACGGGCCGACTTGTTTATTTGAAGCTTCCAATGAAGTTTGTGCCCGAGTGACTGAAGGCAGATATTGTAAATAGACAACTCGAGATATTGTAAATAGACAACTCTAATAGTGAGCTGTAAATGTGAAACCATGGACTTCTCGGTTTCAACCGTAGCAGATTTCACGAGTGTCAAAGAAAATTCAGTGAGTAGGCGATAGATCGAAGTTTTGCTTTGTCGTAAGATTAGAGAAACATCAAGAACTTTGATAATATGGCTCGGTAGGGTTTTCGATGCTTTTATTAGAAAGTGGAGAGCTGGAGGAGAAGTCGCTGAAACTGCAAACAAGGAGCTTCTCGGTTTCCGTAGTAGATCATTTGACGGTGTTTAGGTAGGCTTTCACTGTTGCATCTATTCGTGACGGTTATCATTGTGAGCTTTCTTGTCAGGTAGAGTGTCTTTCTTCCAAGCGCGACACGAACGTCAGTAGTTGGCAAAGGGGGGAAAACGTTTCGAGAACCACCAAGAGATCCCAGAAAGCCTATCGTGAAGTGAACTGCTTGAAAATGAGAAGTGGTCAAAGGAGCGCGCGAAGGAAGCATGTTTTGCAAGCAGCGGATGAACTCCGAATGAAAAGCAGAGTCAGTACAGCGGCTTCAGTACAGCGGCTTGACAACAAATGAATTGCACATTCTGTCCTACAGCGCGACATGAACAACCTTCTTTGAGCGCACGCTACTTTAGGAATGATTGAAACGGAGATCTCCAAAGAATACTTTTTGCGCTTGTTCGTTACTGTTTCAAATAAGTCGCTGATCAACTGCTTCCTATTGGGTATCACATATTCGCCTTCACAATACTCACAGAAACCGATCCAAAATTCCACACTCAACGCCGGAGACGATGTTCTGGTTGTGATCAAAGGAAAGACGCGAGCAACGAAAGACTAGATTGTGAGTCGTGAATAAACCATGCACGATAAACCATCAAGCAGGACGGGGATTAGGAGCTGATTGAATGATTTTGTGTCGCTGACAAATGAGTAGGCGATGAATCTGCGAACCTTTTGACACAAGACGAACAAAAAAGGAGGAGCTCGAACTAATCATATGACTTTGAAACTTGTTGTTGAATTCAATGACTGAACGGAGCGAGGGAAATTACGTATTTTGGCGAAATAACAGCAACTGCTATCAGTCTCAAGGATTCGTCATTCGAACCATGCACGCGAAGAAACATCAAATCGCGCACTCACCACCAGATACGATGCTCTCCTCGTCGTCCTGGTCGTAGCAGGCACAGCACAAGTAGTCCATCTCCGTCCTTCTTGCCTCTCTTGATCCTGCCCCACTCCCTTCCATTTATAACAGCCAGCGCACCTTTGCTTACTCACGATTTTCTGCACCCTCAGCGTTCCTGCCCCCCCCCCCCCCTCTTCTCCCCCGATGACGCATTGTAAATCAAGCGGAAGAAGCGAGAAGAAGAGTAAGGAAAGAGTGTGGAGGAAGATGAAGCGAAGGTCTCAACGCGAAATTCGCAATCATCGTCTGTTGAGACAACAGGGCGCGGTCTGCAGAGAGAAAGGGGGTTGACACGTCGTCAACGATACCCTAAATTCTCGGCGACTCTGTCCACTTTTAGAGGAGAGGAGAGGAGAGAGAGTGAGAAGAAAACGCTGACGACACCTTGAAGACGTCAGGAGAGAATTCGAATGGCGCCATAACACAACGAAAGCGTCAACGAATCGATGGAGGAGACCACTGCAAAGACAGAGTAAAAGAGATTCACGGGCCGAGTTGTTTATTTGAAGCCCCCAATGAAGTTTGTGCCAAAGAGCGATTGAAGGCACGTGAAGGAGATCAACGACTTGGATATAAGGGTGCTCGAGAGGTTTTTGAAGCTTTTAATGGGAAAGAAGAGTTTACGAGATTGAGTCTTGTGCGTTGCTGTTTCAAATAAGCCCTTGTCTCACCGTTGCTAATTGTAGATCACGTATATGTCTTGAGAATACTCGCGCAGAGCAACGTATCCAAAATGCTGATGACACTGCGAGCCAATTGACACAACGAAGTCGTCGAAACGAACACCAACAGGCGAGCCCAAACAGAATGTAAGATTTGAGCAACATTACTTCGCCGTCATAAATTTGAGGAACACTTCAATCGACTCTCAAGAGATCAAGAAGAGAAGATAACTGTTGACGAAGGGCGCGAATGAAATGCGCTTTAGACGCTGCTGAAATAGCTGGAATGCAATTGCTGTTTAGTGCGAGCGTCTTCGAGAAGGAAAATAGAAAAAAAAAGACTCATCTGAACGCGAAGGCGGGGCGAGTTTCACTGACGCTCCAAGTTCAAAACTGAAGGCACATCGAGACTTTATAGTGGATGTTGTTCGTTTGTTTGTCAGTTTCAGGCATTCAATCTAGTCCCAAAGAAGGAGTTTCGGTAGTTTGCGGCTTCATCTCTGATGGGAAAGCAAAAGTCTGCCAACGGGCAATCTTTTTTGCTCCTTCGTTTTAGCGGTGGAGTCGTCGGTTTCACTGAGGGCGAAATTGGAGGACAGGTACAAAGTGCTCAATACGACGGCGTTGTCTATCACGCTACTTTTTCACCGCGATCTCCACTTCTCTTTGAATCACTATGTACTTGATAAAAGCTTCGAGAACAGCAATCTCGCCTAGGCGGACACTGCTACTAATGTTGCGGATTCATTTCTTTGAAATTGTCTCGGTTTCAACAATTGTATAAGACGTTTCATTGGCTTTCACGGCGATTCTCCTTGGGGTGGCGACTCTCCTCGTTCGAAAACGAAATTGAAAGGACGTGAAGCTCAGCGATTGCGCATTCTCTCCCCAAGCGCGACATGAACAGCCTTCTCTGAACGAACGCTACTTTAGGAATAATTGAAACGGAGATCTCCAAACAACACTTTTGCGCCTCTTTGTTACTGTTTCAAATATTGTAAATCGTTGATCAAACGCTGTTCACATTGGTATGACATATTCGCCTTCACAATACTCGCGTCACAGAAACCTATCCAAAATTCCGCATTCAACGCCGGAGACGATGTTCTGGTTGTGATCAAAGGAAAGACGCGAGCAACGAAAGACTAGATTGTGAGTCGTCAACAAACCATGCACGATAAACCATCAAGCCGAATACGAAGCAGGAAGAAGGATTAGAAGAAGATTGAATGATCTCGTGTCTTTTGCAAATGAGTAAACGATGAATCTGCGAACCTACTGACACAAGACGAACACCAAAAACGACAAGCTCGAACAAATCATAGGACATGGAAACTTGTTGTTGAATTCAGCGACCGGAATGGCCCGGCAGTGATTCGCTCTAACGAAATTTGCGAATGTTGAAACGATGAAATAACAGCAAAGCTTATCAGTCTCACAGATTCGCCTCGCCATAGCAAACTATCTACGCGAGAAAATTATCAAATCGCGCTCTCACCGCCGGTGACGATGCTCTCCTCGTCGTCGTGATCGTAGCAGGCACAGCACAAGTAGTCCATCTCCGTCACTTTTGGCCTCTTCTGTCCCACTCCCTTCCCTTGTACGGATGTCTGGAACTCTGTCTACTTGGTTGCGGAATTCGTATCAATTGCTTCACATTTTGGCGTTTTGCGTGATGTTGAAGTTTTATTTAGCGGGTATACTTTTGCCGTCGAAAGTGGCCCCGCTAGTATAGAGACGGGGATATCAAAACACTATTTTTTGTGCACCTGCTCATTTGTGGTTTGTCAGTTTCAGGAATTCAATTTTAGTCCCAAACAAGGAGTTTCGCTAGTGTCGGGATGGATGGTTTCTGTTTGAAATGCAAAAGTGTCTCTGTCAGTGAGGCAATACTTTTTCGGTTCTCTCGTATTTAATGAACTTGTCAGTTTCATTGAAGGTTGAAATTTGACAAAGTGAACAGAAATGGTGTTGCCTATCGTGCTACTTTTTTACCGCGATCTTCACTTCTCTTTGAAGCCCGGTTTACTACTTGAAAAGAGCTTCGAGAACCCGAGAACAGCACTCAGTCCCTACTCCGCGCCACAGTGTAAGTCACGGTCGCGGAAGTGGACGAAGAGACGAGAGTACATACCGCTCACCGCCCACGGGCAAAGTCATTCCTAGCCTCTCCACCTTCCGCGTCTCATTTCTCGTTTCCATCGCTTTGTCCTTTCAAACTCTCGTCTGTGAAGCGAGTTGGGCATGGACTATTACGGGACGGCCCAACTCATTCTAAGTCAGCACAAAACGAGCGCGATAAACATTTGTGGCAGAGGGGCTAACCGAAAGTTGAAAGAGATGAATCGAGTCGAATGCGAAGAGACTTTCTGATTGCACATGCAGTAGCCAAATCAACCATAACAGCCGTTTCATGAGAAACTGCTTCTATAGAATGATTGAAACGGGGATGCCAAAACAATATTTTCTGTGCTTTGTTGCCTCTGTTTCAAATAAACCCTCGCCCAACTACAAATTGATATGGTTTGTCAGTTTCAGGAATTCAATTTTAGCCCCAATGATGGAGTTTCACTAGTGTCGGTATGCATCACAGTTCGGAACCCAAACGTGTCACCACAGGCGTTCAGCTAAAGTAAATTTTATCGGATTCCGCTGTTCCGTTTTCCGGCCTGTATTTTTAAATCCTTCAAAAAGCCGTCAATTCACCTTAACGAATTTTCTTCTAACGGGTTCCATTTTTTTCCTCTTTTTTTGCTCACGAAAGACCCTCACAAGGTGAATGTCGGGGGATTGATGTTTGTTGAACGATTCGTTGTCAAAAAAGGAACACTAAACTCGCAAAAGAATTTGTTTTGGCGCCACGTAAAATATATCCACGACGATTCGTTCCAAAAACTTCAATCCCCCGACGTTCACCTTGTGAGGGTCCTTCGTGAGCAAAGAAACAGGGAAAAAATGGACCCCGTTAGAAGAAAATTCGTTAAGGTGAACTAGCTAAGATGGACTAACTAAGGTTTACTTCATGTGTTTCAGCAGTTATGTTCACCAAGGGGCATTCCTGTAGGCCACGGCTCCTTCTACGACTTACAAAGCTGAAGACTCTTTTTGTCTAACAATGGCCACGGTTTCCTCTACGGGGCTAACAAGCTAACTCCTCTTTTGATAAACAAAGGCCATGGCTCCCTCTACGATTTGCAAAGCTGAAGAGTCTTTTGACTAACAAAGGCCACGGCTCCCTCTACGACTTACAAAGCTGAAACCTCTTTAGACTAACAAAGGCCATGGTTCCCTCTACGATTTGCAAACCTGAAGAGTCTTTTGACTAACAAAGGCCATGGCTCCCTCTACGATTTGCAAAATGGGAGCCTCTTTAGACTAACAAAGACCACGGCTTCCTCTACGATTTGCAAAGCTGAAGCCTCTTTTTGTCCAACAAAGGTCACGGTTCCCTCTACGGGGCTAACAAGGCTGAAGACTCTTTTGTCTAACAATGGCCACGGATTTCTCTACGGCTAACAAAGAAAGAAAGCAATGAACACATTCTGACACCTTCCATGCGTCCAACTACACCAGCGCAGTATCAAAATCGACTGAGAATGACATAATTGCACTTGCGCTCGACACGCACAACCGAAAAAATACACAATTTGAAAGACTCCGTTCTAGCTCTCGTTTTGCTCTTTTTTGACCATTCAAAGCGCATTAGATAGGCCACATGGCCATCTGTATAACGCGCTTTAGAGCGGTGAAATTGGTGGATTCTTGTTCGAGAAATAAATATTTTTACGCCGAACCAGAATTTCAAAAACTCGTCCCCATGAACTTTTCCAGAGCGAAATTTCTCCGTGACTGGAAACGTTTTGCTGGCCCGCTAATAACGCATTAGAATCAGCTTCAAAAGCGCTACAAAACCTGCTAACAAGCTCCGAAAAAGATCACACTGCGTTCAAGAACCAGCACCAGTTTGATGCCTACTTTTTCGCCAAACTTGTCAACTTGGCGCGATGTTTTCTTTGCAGTTTCTAAAGTTTCACCGGCCGTGTTATAGCGCATTAAAGAGTCCGTTTCGAGATCTACAAGATGTGCTAAGCAGTTTTCCGAAATGTTTCTTGGTGTTCGAAATCGAGATTGAATGTCAAAATGTAACATTGTAACAAAATCAAAACGATATTCTCTATACTAAAGGACAGTCACGCGAAATGCACCAAACCGTGTTTGCGCCAATGATACCAAAAGCGCGCAGATATCAATAGCCGTGGTTTTGACGCCTTCTGAACAGATGTTTGTCCCGGGGGACAAGCATCTGTTGCATCGGATGGCTCAAGCAACGGATAGCGAAGAATCTGCTCGATTCCCCTCGATGTTCATGAAAGAGCAACGTCTTGGGACTCTGCGGTTTCACGGTTCCTACAAAAATTTCGAATAAGCAACAGCAGAAGCCCGGCGATTTCCCTCGCTTTTGCGCCGGGTTTGGTCAGTGGGCTACTGTAGCAAACCGAGGGCTCTGAACGCCTGTGGTCACTTGCCAATGAGATTATGCTTTGCCGAAGAGGGCAATAGCGGCGAGGTCGAAGGGATTCGTTCTCTTTTGGCTGGCATGCCCGCTCACTGTCGTCGGACAAGACCATTCCGGCCTCTCTCCCTCTTCCCTCCTCTTTTCTCGACTTCCCCATTGCCTTTCTCGGCCTCGTCAGTCTGAGTCGGCGTTTTCTAGAGAGAGTGAAATAACAATTAGCGCGCTGCTAGAAACCACAAGCGGCGAGAGAAGAAATCTGAGCGCATTTGCGGTTCAAAGAATGAGTGACAATTGGCGTCGTGTCAATGAATCGCGTTCGACCACGTTTAAATAAGTATCCGCTGAAACAGCGAAGTTTTAACCGACATTCGAGAGAAAACATGTTCAAAGGAACGGAAACCACATCTCATCAAGATCAGAAAGCATTTCTAGCTCCTTTGAAACCGCGTACGAGGCCAACTTCTTTCAGGGCGAGAATCTCAATTGAAAGTCGCAGAAGCTCGTTTAGCAGCGCGAGCGTACATATTTAGTTCAAAAAGTACAGAGAAGGCGACTTGAAAAGAAGCAACGCAGTTGATAGAAGAGGCGCAAAGGAATTCTATGCAAAAGATGTGAGTTGTCTAGGCTCTCGCTGGGATTGAGAGTTTGAGTGGGGCTGCAGCTGACAAGAACGACAGCGGACGAAATCGGGACACTCATTGCCGAGATATGGACACAGCTAAACGCATTCTTCAGCGGGTACCCGAATAGACGATAGCAATGAAGCAAATAAAAGCACAAGAAATTGTGCTGGCCGTGAAACCGAACTATTGCCTGCGTTTTTCACAGCAAAAGCCGCTTCGTTAGTGAATTCATGGCTACTGGCGACTGCTTCATAAGTGGCTGAAACTGAGAGCATCACTCCTTGTTGGTTTTTCTTTCTGATTACTTGGAAGGTCAGCTCGGATTACAATAGTATCGCATAACTCATTTCAGCAATATTCCCGCCGCAGAAACCTATTTCAAATCGCGTACTCACCGGCGGAAACGATGCTCTCCTCGTCGTCTTGATCATAGCAGCCACAACACAAGTAGTCCATCTCGGTCCTACAAGCCTCTTCTGCCCCGCTCCCTTTCCTTTATAACAACCTTGTGCGCCTTTGCTTACTCAAGATTTTCTGCACCCTCAGCGTTCCCTCTTTCCTCTACCCGATGACGCATCACACTTCAAGTGGAAGAAGCGAGAAGAAGAGTAAGGAAAGAGGAGCATGAAGGGGACGAAAAGAAGGACTCAACTCAAAATTCAGGATCATCATCGATTGAGATAATAGGGCGCGGTCTGAATGGAGAAAGGGGGTTGACACGTCTTCAATGATACCCCAAATTTCCGGCGTCTCCCTCCACCTTTAGAGGAGAGAGAGAGAGAGTGAGAAGAAAACGCTGACGACACAAAGAAAACGTCAGGAGAGAATTTGAATGGCGCCATTAAACAAGGAAAGCGTTAACGAATCGATGGAGGAGTCACTGCAAAGACAGAGCAGAAGAGAGTCACGGGTCGTCTTGTTTATTTGAAGCCCCAATGAAGTTTGTGCCCGAGTGGCTGAAGGCAAGAAGTAGAGGACAAGTCCAGTGAACGATATCAACAGCTCTGACCTGTGAGACCAATGACTTCTCGGTTTTCAGCGATGATAATTTCGACGAGTATCAAACACGCGTCAGTGGGCCGGTGGCAGGCGGTTTAGATTTTATTTGCAATAAAATTCGGGAAACATCAAGGGCTAGTGACGAAGAGGACGACTTGAAGACGATTGAAGAAGCGAGAGAAGAAAGTATGTTTTGCACTATGCAGAAGTACGAAATAGATGTTTCGAACGGATGACTTGAACTTTATGAAATGTGGAAACGGAATGCGTACTTGCTTTCCGTTTTGTCAGTTTCAGCGTATAGCTTCAGAAAGGGCTTTTGTAGTTTTGCGTGCATATACGTTTCAAAACGTTTCGAGAACTACCACTATATTCTACAGAGACTCGCTTACAGGGAACGGCTTCAAAATGGCTCGGAATTGGTTGAAAGAGTGAAAGAGAATTAGTATGTTTTACACGCCACGAAAGAATCGCAAATGAAAGGATGTTTAGAACGACCACTCGCAAGACGAGAAAAAGTGATCGGGCTTGAAATCAGATGAGTTTCAATTGCTTGTACTTTCCACGGTCTCTGAGAACTTGTTGCTTCCTTGAACTCATCTGCGACAATTTCGTTTGAAGGTTTCATTCAGAATCAATCCTGCTCCATACAAGAGCGCTTTGTTGGCGCAACAGCTGGTAGTTAATACAAGAGTGAAAAGGACATGAATCGTTACGACATTGGCCGGTTTCAAGAGCCTTGATAGTGGAAGTGAGGTGAGGCCGCCGATGCTCTTGCTGTTAAAGGCACAACCTTCCCCCGTTCTGAGGCAAGAATAGACAAATACCGTAGCAATTCAGAAGAGTAACGCCGCTGAAGTGTTTTCGAGTTCGGCTAAATGCTGAGGGAATTGCCGGTTTTGTGGGTTAATTAAATGCGAAGATCAAAGGGCCAGAGCTGATGCCTGTTCCAAGGCGAGGAGAGCTCAACAAACTCATTGTCAGCTTGCGCGATGAAACCAAAAAGCGTCGTTAACAAATGGCCGTCTCTGTTTCATCGATTTCTCAAAAAGCTTATGTCAAATAAAAATCGATAACAGCCAGCCCGCGTGAGCAGTTTCAAAGCTGCCAAAGTTGCAGAATTATTTGTCGACAATTGTCTTCTCTGTTTCAGCGATTTCATAAGGTGTTTCAAGGACTTTTGCTGTGTTTTGTTGTTGATTAGGCCTCCCTCTTTCGAAAACGGCACAATAACCATTTTCATTCAGTCTCAGTGGCGGCAGTCGACCTGATCAATCTCAAAGATTCGCCCTGGCAAACTAAGCACGGAGACAACACGGCGCGGTCTGAATGGAGAAAGGGGGTTGACACGTCGTCAACGATACCCTAAAATCCCGGCGCCTCTCTCCCCCTTTAAAGGTAATCGAGCATGAAATCGGATGAGTTTCGGTTGCTCGCAATCTCCACGAATATTCTCTTACAACTTGTTGATAGCTTCGCTACATCTGCTCCTCTTTCGTTTGTTTTGTTCATTCCGAGTAATTCTGCTCCCGAGAAAGACGTTTTGTTTTTTCACTGCTGCCAATGTTGCCGATTCATGTCTTTGAAATTGTCTCGGTTTCAGCGATTGTATAAGATGTTTCATTGGCTTTCATGGCGAGTCTCCTTGGGGTGGCGACTCTCCTCGTTCGAAAACGAAATCGAAATGACGTGGAGCTCAGCGATTGTACATTCTGTCCCCAAACGCGACATGATACTAACAGCCTTCTTTGAAGGAACGATACTTTAGGAATGATTGAAACGGAGATCTCCAAAGAACACATTTGCGCCTCTTTGTTACTGTTTCAAATATTGTAAATCGTTGATCGTACGCTGCTAGCATTGGTATGCCATATTCGCCTTCACAATACTCGCGTCACAGAAACCCATCCAAAATTCCGCACTCAACGCCGGAGACGATGTTCTGGTTGTGATCAAAGACGCGAGCAACGGAAGACTAGATTGTGAGTCGTCAACAAACCATGCGCGATAACTCAGACAAATTTTCAAAAGATAAGACGGCGTTTTGGCGACTCGTGGTTAGGCATGTCTGATCTCCTGGAATTTCAGATGAAAATTGATGTAGGTTTCACCCCAACTACAAGTAATAAAAATTTGTCAGAAATGCCAATTGTGACAATTTTTGCTACTTGTAGTTGGCTTGAAACCTACTTCAAATCTCACCTGAAATTCCAGAAGATCAGACATGCCTAACCACGAGTCGCCAAAACGCCGTGATTAGTTAGCGAAATTTGTCTGAGAAACCATCAAGCAGGAAGGAGATTAGGAGATGATTGAAAGATCTTGTGTCGGAGACAAATGAGCAGCTGATGAATCTGCGAACCTATTGACTCAAGACGAACACCACAAGGACGACCTCGAAGAAATGGCATGACATCGAAACTTGTTGGTGAGTTCAATGGCTGGAACGGTCCGCTCCAACGGAGCGACAAAATTTAAGAGTGTTGAAACGGTGAAATAGCAGCAGAACCAAATCGCCACTCATCGTGAAGGAAAACCCTACCGATCAATGTCAAAAGTTCGCCGTGCAAAACTATCCACGTGAGGAAACTTATCAAATCGATCACTCACCGCCGGAAACGATGCTCTTCTCGTCGTCTCTTCATATCATCGACCGCACAAGTTGTTTATTTGAAGCTCCCAATAAAACTTGTGTCACAATGATTGAAGGCACGTGATCGAGATCACGGCTTTGAACTGTAAGCATTCAACCATAGGCTTTTCGGTTTCAGCGGTGGTATATTTGCTCAGTGGCATAGAGTTTGCAGTGGTGTAGCGTTCCGTTTTCAGATTTTGTCTGCGATGAGACACGGGAAAAATCAAGCAGAACTGACGAAGAGGACAACTTGAAGAAGAGAGAGAAGAAAGTCCCGTTTGCACTGTGGTGAGGGAATGATTGTGAGATTGAAAAAACGCTGTTCTGTACGGGTGTCTTGTACTCTGTCAACGTGGTTACGGAATGCGTATCAATTGCTTCACATTTTGACGTTTTGTATGATGTTGAAGATTCAGCGGATACACGTTTGCTGTCGAAAATGGTCTCGGTAGTGTTTGAGCGAAAGGCATCAGATCGCTCTTCACTTGCTTGAAGTTTATCTGTGGTATTCCGAGGACAACTGATTTGAGACGCTGTTGTGCTCAATCCACTTGCGCTTGGAGATCTACCTCTTGTACATTTGGAAAGCGTAGAGGCTCGAGAGTAGTGTGCTTTGTGGCAAAGGGGCTAACCGAAAGTTGAGAAGGATGAATCGAGCCAAAAGCGAACAAATTTTCTGATTGCAAATGCTGAAGCCAAAAACACCATCTAACAGCAGTTTCATGAAAAACTCCTTCTATAGAATGATTGAAACGGGGATATCAAAACACTATTTTCTGTGCTTTGTTTGCTACGGTTTCAAATTAACCCTCGCCCAACTACACATTGATGGGGTTTACCAGTTTCAGGCGTTCAATCTTAGTCCAAAGAAGAAAATTCGTTAGTAGCGAGATGTATCTCTGTTCGGAACGTAAAAGGGTCGTCTGCCATTGAGGCAATGTTTTTCCTGTTCTTCGTAACAGCGTTGAGGTCTTCAGTTTCACTGAGGACAAAATTGAACAAAATGGGCAGCATTCTCAGTTCGGGTGCGTATCGCGCTACTTTTTCACCGCGATCTCCATTTCTCTTTGAACTACTTGATAAGAGCTCCGAGAACAGCAGTCCCGCCTAGGTGGGCAATGGAGTGGAGGCGAGGGAGTGACACGAAAATGGTAAGTTATGTAATATCGGCGAGGTCGAAGGAATTCAGCCCTTCGGGCCTGTCGGGTAGGAAGCTATTTGGGCTTCCTGACCCACCAGGTTCTTTTATCTCCTCGAGTATATTGGTGTGGAGCCTTACATACTTACATACATTTATTCACATACACAGGAAGGGGAAAGGGACAAGGGGAAGGGCCGGAGAGAGAGCGGCCGTACAGGGACAAGCCCTGCGCCTCTACTGATCAAGGCACGGGCTTAGCACCGTGACCCAGGCGGACCACGTGCTTCGCCCGTAACACGCCCGTGACAGGCCGACATACCGCACACTGTCCACGCACAAAGCCATTGCTAGCCTCTCCATCTTTCTCTTTTCTCGTTTTTCGTCGCTTCGCCCTTCAGAATATTTCGTCTGTCTAACACACTTGGTGTTGACTCTTTGAGACGGTCCACGTCATTCTTATCCATCACCAGACCGAGCGCGATAAACCTTGAAACTTGTCATTGAACTCAATTGCCAAATAGCCCACGAACAATGCGCTTTAGCTTAGCGACGAAATTTAAGAATGTTGTTGAAACAGCGAAATAGCAGGAACACTTTGGTCTTCAATCGCTACTCATGATGAAGAGAAATCACGCCGATCAGCCTCAAAGATGAAACAGTGTTCGCAGAAGCTAACAAATCGCGCACTCACCACCAGAGACGATGCTTTCCTCGTCGTCTTGATCATAGCAGGCACAACACAAGTAGTCCATCTCCGTCTTTTCTAGTCTCTTCTCCCCCACTCCCTTCTCTTTATAACAGCCTTTGCTTACTCAAGATTTTCTGCCCCTCAGCGTTCCTCTCCCCTCTTCTCCCCCGATGACTCATCACAATTCAAGTGGAAGAAGAGGGAAGAAGAGTAAGGAAAGACTGTGAGGAGAGATGAAGAGAAAGCCTCAACGCAAAATTCACAATCATCGTCTGTTGAGACAAGAAGGCGCGGTCTGAATGGAGAAAGAGGGTTGACACGTCTTCAACGATACCCAAAATTCCCGGCGACTCCGTCCACCTGCCGAGGAGAGAGTGAAAGAGAATGAGAAGAGGAAAACGCTGACGACACCCTGAAGACATTAGGAGAGAATTTGAATCGCGCCATAACACGAGAAGAGCGTCAACGAATCGATGCTGGGTTGCTGCAAAGACAGAGCGAAAGAGAGTCACGGACCGACTTGTATATTTGATTCAATCTTCGTATCGTAAAATACCATAGGCTTCTCGGTTTCAGCGGCGGTATATTCGCTCAGTGACAAAGATTTTGCAGTGAGGCGGTGATGACAGGCTCAGGTTTTGTTTGCTATAAAATTCGGTAAAAATCAAGCAGAAGTGACGAAGAGGACAACTTGAAGAAGAGAGAGAAGAAAGTCTTGTTTGCCTTCGGGTGAAGGACTGATTGTTGCTTCACATTTTGACGTTTTGTGTGACGTTGAAGATTCAGCAGTTTGCTGTCGAAAATGGTTTCGGTAGTATTTGAACAACATAGGCATCAGATCGTTTTTCACTTGCTTGAAGTTCATCTTTGGTATTCCGAGGAAAGCTGATTTGAGCCGCTTTGCTATCAATCCACTTCGTTTGCGCTTGAAGATGTATCTCTTGTACAATACATTTGGAAACCGTAGAGGGTCGAGAGTAATGCGCTTTGTGGCAGAGGGGCTAACAGAAAGTTGAGAGGGATAAATTGAGTCAAATACGAAGAGACTTTCTGATTGCGCATGCAGTAGCCAAAACCCACTCTAACAGCCGTTTCATTAGAAACTGCTTTTAAAGAATGATTGAAACAGGGATATCAAAACACTATTTTTTGCGCTTTGTTCGCTACTGCTTATAGAAACCTCGCCCAACAGGTTGTTTGTCAGTTACATTGGTGGTTTGTCAGTTTCAGGAATTCAATTTTAGTCTCAGTGATAGAGTTTCGCTAGTATCTGGTCTCTCTTCGGAACCCAAAAGCATCGCTTGCCAATGAGGCCATGCTTTTCATGTTTTCTCGTAATAGCGCTGAAGTCGTCGGTTTCACTGACGGCCAGAGTGGAAGAGAGGAACGAAATGCTCAATTCGACGTCGTCTATTACGTTATTTTTTTCGTAACGATCATCACTTCTTTTTGAATTTCGGCTCACTACTTGGCAAGAAGTCCGAGAACAGCAATCATTCTTAACTCCGAATCACTGTGAAAGCTGCGATTGGTTTTGTTTGTCGCAAGATTTGGGGAACAACAAGGAGATTGGACGAGGAGGAGGACTGGAAGAAGACTGAAGAAGCGTGGGAAGAAGTGTTTTGCACTCTGCTGTCGTGTGCGTTTCAAGACGTTTCGAGAAACAAGAAGAGACTCCAGAGAGACTACCATGAAAGTCTTGAAATGGGTCGGAAGTAATGAGTAGGAAGTGGTCAAAGGAGCGTGCGAAAGAAGTATGTTTTGCACGCCGCGCAAGAACCGCGAAGGAATGAAAATGATGATCTGCGCGGACGGTGGAACAAACAGCGATCTGGGCATGAAATCAGATGAGTTGTCTTGGTTGCTTGCACTGACCACAGCCTCGATCGTTGATAAAATGTGTGAGAACATCAGTGAAAGCAAATGTGCGATATGATTGAGCAAACAGTGAAAAAAAATGTCGGATATTATCACGCCACAGCGAAGACATAGCGGTCTCTCGGGAGCAAGTAACTACTTAAAGGGCACGTGAAACTGATCGATCATAAAACATCATTTGGCGTTAATAATATTTGCGCCACAGAAACCGATCAAAACTCCAAGACTTATTTACAACCAGCCGTGCCCCCGTCTCCGGCGGGGTCCCGGCTGGCTGGGGGGCTTCGCCCCCCAGCCCCCCCCCCTGTCCTAGAACAAAAGGACAGTGTCCGCCTCCGGCGGACACCCCTTCAATTCCCTCTGGGGTCCGCCTCCGGCGGACACCCCTTCAATTCCCTCTGGGATGCTCTCCTCCTACAGCAACTATCAACCGCCTCTTCTCCATCTCCAATCGACCACTGGAGCTGCATAGAATACTGCCTGGCCCCTCTCCTCCCCCTCGGCCACTGGAGTTGCATAGAATACTGGCTGGCCCCGACCACTGGCCGCCCTTCGGGCGGATGGATAAAATTTTGACCTATCGTAACCCGGTCTACCGTAACCCGCGCGCGAATTTTGGCGCGCGCGCCAGAAATTTGAAAAGCGTGACAGCACGCAAACCGTCGCCCTTTATTATATGTAAGGATTGCAGCCCCAAACTTTCCACAGTGCAGCCGTTTAATATCGGTCCTTACTTTTGTTTCAAGAACGGTCGTAATTAAAATAGCAAAAGGATTAGTTTTCCGTGCTGGGACGGGACATTCACAGCCGAACGGTTTTGAACGTCGCGTTTTTCTTACAGACTCCGCCTCGCTGAAACAAATGCGAAGCGCTAAAATATTTGCAAACCATATACTGGCAAACCCAGTCGTCCCATTCGCCGTTCGCACGCACGATATTAGTACAATATTGCTGCAAGTTGTTTACCTTTGTCCGACTCAACTTACGTCTCCCAACCCATTATCCGGATTCACCTGGTTCGGCCACGATCCACGATTCCACGCGTTATAATCGTACTTGCTTCCGTCAGTGTACGAGAACGCATTAAAGGCAGGGCTGTATCGTTTAAGGCCAAAGCAATAATTATACTGATTTATGCGGGTCATCAAGGCTAAAAATCCGTTCTTTATTTGCAAAACAGAAAATTGTCTTACATGTAATGAAAACGTTTTCCGCTTCGCTGTGTATAGAAGCTAACGCTGCACCTTTCTGTTGACAAGCTGTTTCGGCTGCCAGACAGCCGCCAGCAGGTTGAAGCTGAAAGCTTTTCGACGCATTATTCTCTCACAATGTAACATGAATTGCGGTATAGGGACCAGCCAGGATCACATACGGGCACCACTACAATTATTATCATTAAGAAAACGGAAAACTGGAACCTTTTTGGCGAATTTGGCAGACCACGCCATGCCTAAAAGAGCATTTGAAAAGCTTTTTAAGAAAACTTAAATTTCGTTAGTGTATGCGCCTTTGAAGTCTGCCGTTCGCTTCCCGGTTACAAGTACGGCCGCTCGATCAAGGCAGTCTCCAATCCATTTTGCGTACGAAGTGTTGGCGCTTGCAAACCAGACTTCACGGCTTCTTTCACAAAGTCCTAGAAAGTCTGTAAGACGGAAAACCGACGAAGAATTGACCGCCAAGAAATCGTCTGGTTCGCGCCTCAGGAATAACGGCAAGAGCGGCGTTGATTTCCTCGCAGGCTAGACCCGCGCCTTCGAAGTCCTCTTTCTCGTTTAGACAACGATAGCAATTGTCACCAAATTGCTCGAATTTATTTGGACAGCTTGAGGTAGTCACTAGCCTGACCAAGAACAAATATATTAGACGTCGAATAAGCGTCTTCATGCCGCTCAAATATGAGAATGGCGGCGCATCTAAGACGACTCTAACGCAGCAAACGAGCGTTTTATTTCTTTCAAACGGACGCAATTTTCCTTGACGGTGGGCTACCAGCGCATTTCAAGGAAAGGCATGAGACGTCTAATTGTCAGACGATTCATCGAGCAAACGACGACCGGCAGCACTTCCTTCCCGTGATGGGCTGATTCACCGCCCCGGCTCGCACGCGGCAGAAGACGAGGCCGGCGTCAAGCAGACTGACAACAGATCGCAGTTAGGAAAGCCGCGGCGCCCGTGCGAGTCGAAATACTCAGCGAATAAGATTTTTATTGAAAACCCGTAAAACCGTTAGCCGGATTCGTTAACACTTATTGTTAGAAATCTTCAAAAAGAAGACGTCAGGCCACTTTCCGAATTTGCGGCAACAAGAATGACAGACAAGCTCGATATCCTCAAATGAGCATGTTTTGAAAACAAAAAAGAAATGAGAATCCAAAAGGCAGAGTTTTTTTTAGATGTATAACATTTCAGGACCAATTTTGGACAATTTGTCGAAAAACGTTTACGGATTTGTTTTAGCCAAATCTCGTTAATTCTTTAATTGTTAAAAAAAATTAACAAAAAACCCATTAATTCGTTAATTCCGTTGACCGAAAATTCGCAAACCGCACAGCCCTCCTCTCGTGTCCTCTCCGTGTTTCTCAATTGCACTGGCCTTACACTATTATGCAGCAGTGACGATGATTTCGTGTAAGCCCTGCAGCCCAGTCGGCAGCTGTAGGCCAGTAATCAAGCTGTCCACCATTCAAGTCACTCTTCTGACAATGAATCTTGCCTTAACCCCTCGAATACCCTTCAAATCAAAGAAACGTAAAAGGCTCCCATGTTTCGTACTGTACATGCCTCAACCTCGCCTAACTGCTTTAGCTTCTCCCTTGGGCATGTTCGCACCAGGGTCCCACCGGCGTCGAGAAATGAAGATTCTTTCATCTGACCGCGACTCACTCTCCAAACTGCTAATCAGATCATTTTTGAGGTCACTCAGTTAGTTTCAAAAGGCGGGCCGCCGTGGCTGAAGTAGCCGTCGTCACTTCTCCACCCATCTACGACGATGACACGAGGCACTGGAATTTTTCGGCTTCTCCTCTTCTTCACAAGTCTTTCATTGTTGTTTCGCGGGCTTTTCGACGAGAACACTTCAACAACTTCAATCAGAGCGGTAAGGTTTGTACTTTTATCATTGTCTCCGTCAACAGCTGCTTTCCTCGGATGAATATGAACGCAGGCTTGAGCAACGTCTTCAAGGTTTTGGCGATCTGCAGCGAATGTTCTCCGCCTTTCGGCACATTGATGAACGGCGTATTGTTGTTGTCATCGCTTCAAAAGGATTTTTTCGAAGACGAGTGTACTGCCAGTAAGTGGTGTTCTTTGTGCCGTTAAAACTTCTCATCAATAATAGCTATTGGGACTCAACTGGAAGGCACATTGGAGAGGCGCAAGCGGCGCGCGTCTACCCCGAGTTCGTCATTACTTGTCCCATTGATTCCACGGCTGACTTTGTCGACGTCTCCATTGCTGAAACATTTTCATCGTCGTTTCCACCGCTTAAACTTATCGAAGTCAAAGGTTCGTCCGGGATCTCACTTTTCTAATGCGACCAATTTAGAAGAAATGCTCCAGTTGGCTGTTTGTCTTGCACCGCTCCATGGAAACACCCCGAAATGGCTCCTCTTAGCAGAATTTCTGGAGTATTACAAAGTAATCTTGGCATTATACACACGTGCAGTTTCTTACAGCTTCACGGTGCTTCAAAGTTCTTTCTATATCCCATCACTTTGGACTCCGCTTCATCTCGCCTGCTTCAGACTTACTCACAGGCACTGATCGAGGTATCTTGGCAATGACTCGTTAATTGTCAAAAGGTTATTCCCATGGAAAACAACCGAGAGTGCCTCGATGACGATCTCTGCCGCCATCTGGTGCAGCTGCATGTAAGGTTTAGCCTTCACACAATTATCGCACAGGATTGCATTCATCGAGCCAGACAGCAAGCGCATTTCGTGATCACTGTCGATTTGGATGATCGACTATTCCTTGAAGACGACTCGCGACTTGTCGACTACGTGACCGCCGCTAGCGCTAGCCGACCGTGCTCTTTCGAATTTCGATGCCGCTGGATTCCGCTAACCGATGAACCACCGATTTACTTCAACACACTAGGCTCGTTGAATCATATTCCACAACAGCATGATGCTGGGCTTTACAGCCGAGGCGGTCAGCTGGCTGCCAATGCTCCGGTTCAGAAACATCTCTCAACCGGCTCCACGGCGACATACAAGCAAGACCATAATTATGGCAAAGGTTCGTTTCTCGGGAATATGCATTAGGCGGCTTTTAAAGGCAGTAGAAGTGATGGGCATCCACTTCGTCGTGGAAACTCGGCCGGAAACCTGTAGTAACAATGTTGACGTCGAGCCAAGTGTAGGACATGCTAGGTATGCAGCCTAATTCTTCAACGAAGCAAATGATATGCAGAAACTACCGAATCGTAGCTGATTGGAAGGCTCAATATCTTCCTGAAGTGGAAAGCTTCGGAGCGTTTTCCAAAGCTACGATGCCCAAGGAATTCGAACAAGACTTGGCTGCGAACGTGCTTGACCGTCTGCAAGATGTGTTCACATTCATGCGAAAGAACTGATCATGCTTTTTGGATGCTTATTGTGGCGTTATTTTGCGGCTAATGTGCAAAGCATGCATGCTTCGAACCTTTCAATAACAATTGCTGTTTTATCGCCAAAGAACACGGAGGTTTTATCTCAAGGTTTAAAAATTCTCCGACCGTGCTTGTAGCAATTCACTTCGAGTCTGTTCTCTCTCCTCCTCGGAGAAGAGAGAACATAAAGCATGGAGGCTTCCGAACAACTATCCGTGTTAGCGAAAAGAGACGGAATTTTACGTTCGAACGGACGTCTCGCGTCTCTGCGCGCCTCTCTCGGCGCTCCTCGCCTGCTGCGGCGTTGCCCTTGCTTAGTTAGGGGGAAAATGATAGATCGCCGCGGCCTTCACCACGCAAGAAGAGATCTTCCTCCCCTTTCCTATCCTTTATCACTCGAATCCGGTCTCGTAACGCGGAGGACCCCGGATGAAAAAAGGGTTACAAGGCGTCGAGTAAACGTTTTCCCGAGAAAAGCGTTGTCATCTTGAGGAGAGTTTAGTGGATTGGCTTGGTGGAAGCAAGATCCAACACCCCCTCCCCGGAACAAAGCCTATCTTACAATTAGAACTTGAGCTTTGTTCTCATACCGCCGAGCCCATGAAAGAAGTTCGTGAAGGCAATTCATGCTAACGAGAAGAGTGCTTGCGCCGTGACGATTAGAGGTTACGTCCAATCAAGGACAACCTTTTCGTCGTCTATTTCCTCTACTTCTTCCTTCTTATCAGAAGCTTTCCTACCCGTATGTACTCTTCAAGACCTTTTCTCTTTATTCTGTGAGGATGAATCTTTCGTCATGTCCTCCACGTCGGCCGATCATGTTCTTCAGCGCTTTCCGCCACCGCCGGCCCCCGCCACACGCTGAGGGAAAGACACCGCAGAAGAGGGAGCGCGCGCAGGAAGAGCCACCGTCGACGCAGTGAAACTCCTGTCCACCCGGCACCAGACAAGCCAGGGCAGTACGTCCGCTCTCACGGGACCAAGCCTCGTCTCTGACCCAGCCAGCGAAAAGCTGTGATCCCTGGGAATAAAACTTGCGAAAACTTGCGAAAAACTCTGTAAGAATGGCTTGAAACAACCGATTGACACAATAGAGGTTTATTACCCAAGTTTTGCGGTGTACAAACAAGAGAAAGGGAAACAACGACTACGTCCCAGAGGTCATGTGGTCAAATCGAAGGACTACGCCACACAATCAATACTTCAATCAAAATCAAGAAGGGCTTCAAAGCTTCAGCGGACTTCTCTTGCTTACCCGCCATCGCCAACTGAAAGAGCGTTGAAGGAGAAGTCGCTCCCCCCTTCAACGTGCGGCGAGGGAAGGCGTAAAGCGCAAAAACGAGGACCGATCAGACTGCACTGCTGAAGACAATGGGGTGATGGCTCACAGATCGTTTTCAGTTGTAGTGAGTGGGTAACTGATTAACTCAGTCCGATATCTTCTCAATCACTCACTCAGATTGCTTTTGCATGCCGGGAAAGCACAACCCTGAGAGCTGCACTCTTGTCGCAAAAACTCGAGTGTCAGCTAGAACGACTGAGCCGGTCGGCTCGAGGACGACATTGAATGAAAAAGCCTGAGAAGAAACTACAAATTTTGAGAAATTTCATGAATGTGCGCTGTGAGAACCAC
This sequence comes from Poikilolaimus oxycercus, assembly GCA_034700245.1. Lineage (NCBI taxonomy): Eukaryota > Metazoa > Nematoda > Chromadorea > Rhabditida > Rhabditidae > Poikilolaimus > Poikilolaimus oxycercus. The sequence goes on along the minus strand of JAQIXL010000524.1, from coordinate 8,362 downwards.
GTCGAATGATGACTTCAAATCTTCAGCTACTTGTGATTTTCTTTCCCAAAGTGCGTAAAAAGCAAAGGCCATGTTGAATTCGACTAGGCAGGTTGGCAATTAGTTCTTTCCTCCTCGGCCGCTTTGAGGTCGGCCATGTGAGAGCCTCTGCGGAGTGAAAGAGGCGGACGCTGACAATGACGATCCCACAGTTCCCCTTTTGCCTTTCACATTGCTGGTCGTTTTCCTTCTCGCATATCGCTGATTCAGATTTTCATACACAAAGTCCCGAACTGGACTGGCGCTTAGGCTGCCGGTGTGCGTGAAGACGAAATCAGCGGTCCTCATTTGCACCTACAATGGAACGGAAATCAAAGCAATTCTGGTGTGTCTGTTGCTGATCCCGGGTAGACAAACGAGTGGAAATACAAGCACTACTTGCCCCGTCCTTCGCCAAAGCCGGATTGCATTTCCTTTTCTTCCGTCCACCGGTCCCGGTTCCCCAGGTCCGCGAACAAGCCGAAACCCCATACCCAACCCACAAAGATAGCGTCCGTGAAGCCCTTCAAGAGTTTCGAGCCTCAGAACAACCGACAAGCAGCTTCACGCTTCTCCAGCTTCAGAGTCAGGCTCTTCAGAGAAGAAGCAACACGACGTGGAGAAGACCCGAACCCGACGTTTGGGCGTTTTCTCCTTCACCACATCACCAAAGTCGGCGCGACTGTCGTGGACGAAAGTCAGCTCGTCTTTGTCTGGTGCCCTTTGCCCCCTAAGACCTTTGAGAGAGGCAGGGAGGAGGGAAGAAAGCGATGTGAAAGAACATGCGAATCATCTTTACCGCCCGGTGGAGGGGGAACAGCGAGTGGTGTCTCCATCGTGGCTCTGCCCAATAAATGCCATCTACCCTGGCACCGACTTTACAACAGCGACAAGCACAGTCGTCGCCCAGGTTCCGCCCTGATGATCCGATGCCATCATCTCGAGCCCAGAGGCGATAAGATTTGCTCGCCCTTCGTCATCTCGCACCCCTACCCTCCTCGCCGCTCCCGGCAGCCCGTCGCCGGCCCGGCAATTCGAGGAAGAGTCGATGCTCTTTACAGAGTGATTGCCATCACCAGTGATCCGCTTATGCGCCTTCAAGTCATCTTTGGAGTTTGGTTATGGGATTGACCTTTCTCCCCCCCCCCCCCCCCCGCCGCCATTCAGCCGTGTCCACTAACTCCATGTGAGTCGGTCTTTAAGTCAACGCGCTTCCTGTCTCATAGCTCTTGCCAAGGAGAAAAGGCTGCAACGACGGCAAGCAATAGCATTAACAGTCGCAAACTTTCTCCATTAATTGCAATCAATGCAGCCCTTTAAAGCTCATTATCGCTTATTACCAATAAAAGCTCTTAAGGCTTTTGCGACAGAACTCTTTAAGCGGTCGCCTTCAAAAAGAAAGAAGCGACAGTAAATTAATCTCCGCTTCTATACGGAGTCATGGCAAAAGCCACGCACGGCTGCACTATGTACTGGCTAAAAGCCCTGCACGTCGCTCGGTTTCTACTCCGTAGACTTACTCAGTAGCTGTACATAACGGCCCCACCTCTTCGTCACAATGTCACAGTATGGGAGAGGGAGGAGTAAGTTACCACACTTTTGCCTCTTCGACCCCTACTTTTTATTTCATATTCTTTATCTACGACCTCGATTACGTGTACTAAAGTTGACTTTGGACTCGTACGACGTCTCTGTAGACAAAAGTGCGACAATGTCACAAAGTTGAAGGGGGAGAAGTAAGTTGTCGAATTTTTTTTTCCATTTAGCTTTTTACTTCATATTCTTTTTACTTCATATTCTTTCTCTACGTACCTCGATTACCTGTACTAACGATTCGGAGATCGCGCGCAAGAAGTTTCTTGGCGTTGAATAGAGCGGTGAGGGCTAGGTTCAGGACGTTCGGATTGCTGTCCATCGCTGATACTGACAATGAAACTTAACACTCGTTCTCTAGAAGAATCAAAGAGCCTTCAAAGAGGGTGTCTCCAGGCGGTCTCCAGTTTTCTCCGGTATTGGTGCCGTTGGAAAGTCAATCCCTAGGGGAGTGTTATTTTCTTCTACAGCCCCATGCGATCTCGCTTCCTGTTGAAACTACAAGCAAAATGAAAATCTTGGTCCTGAAACAAGCCAAATTTCAAAGAATATTTTTAGTCGTCTGGCCTTTGCCGATAAAAATCGCTTCTCGATGCCTCCTGAGTCAAAATTTAATCCCCTTTTTATGGGGCATTTATAGGGCTAGACGAGTAAGAACAACAACAAAGCCGTCTCCTGTTTACTCTTGCGATGATGGTTGGCAGCTGAATGCAACCAATTGCTACCGGGTAACTGAATACAATAGATCCTTGGGGTGAAAATTGAAGTTAATCCCTGGGTCAATGAACTGGCAACAAGCCGAGTCGGCGTGCATCAGTCAAGGTAGTGACTTGGCCTAGATCCACAGTGATGAGAAATGTGCCGGCTTCCAGTGCGTAGTTGGCAAATAGTAGTGACAGGCGAGGGTGAGCGATCGAAACGCCCACGTAGTCGTGTGGCGGCACGCTGAAAGTGCGTCGGCCTCATTAATTTCCCTCTCTTCGCTCCTTTCAAGTCTGCCTTCCCGGGCCTGGCAACTGTTAGCAAGATTTTGCCTCGAATGAAGTTTCTCAACTTCTTCTACTAGCAGTGTTTCTGGTTCTTTCATTGTGTACGACCTCAATATTAGTATTAAGTCTTACCAACGTGCTTGTGCTCTTTTTTCTTTTTCACGCCTTGCGTGGCTACGCGTATTTTGCAGTCTTCATACGAGGACCACCTCGAAGATGTCTAGACGATCTTCCCAAGCAGAAACGGAATCTATCTACAATAGAAAGCCGAGCCAATCACTATTTGAAGTGGTTCAAGAACGATATGTCGAACCGTTCAACAATTTATGAGCAGTCTGATTCGGAATCGTGCTCGAAGACGGTTTTCGTGAATGGAGCATCGATGGAGCATCGAATACCAGCACGAACTATCGTATAGAAGCCGGATTTGAATTCCGTAGGAGAATGTTGAAGGGTTACGGCCCATTCGTACCCCTGGAGCTCGACGATCTCAGTTCAGGGCTAGAAAACGTGGTGACGAATCGGCTGCGGAAGACTTTCTTATGATGACATCTTGAGAGGACGGAATCTTTCCGTTTCAGTTGCTTTCTGGCTTGTTTCTGTGGTGATTATATGTAGTTTTGGATGAATTCTTCTTTGCGTCAAAAAGCAATAAAGTTTTGCGAGTAGCAGCGACGTATGTCGTGAGGAATGTCTCACAAGTAATGACTGTGCAAAAGACTCCTTTGCGTTTGTAAATGCATCTTGTATATGCTTTGGCTTGCAATGCTTCAATCGTTCATTACAAGTGAAACATATTGAACTGCTATTTAGAAGAAGGTTTCAATCTTTGCCATGACATTCCACATCTTCCTCCGAGTTCTTCGATCAACCTTCCGAAGCAACGCGTTGTAGAACTCCGTTGTAATGTGCAAAGACGTGGTGTAGTCCCATTTGGAGAAGTTCGTGCATGCTGGAAACTGCAGTGGTTCTCTCCAAGGATTTCTCCAACTGTGGTCATCTTCAGGCTCAGCGTACCTAGAAAGGCAGATTATTGAGTGGCAAATCGCTTATTTATAATGAGGAAGCAGAATATTTTTCTGAAATTTCTACCTGTTGTTCTTCGGAGAGGAAATTTCGTATTCGGTTTTGAAACCGTGCAACATAAAGTCTTCCTTCTGGTTCCATCGACTGTCAAATAGCCACGCATCTCGAACCCACGAATGACCTCGTGGCAGGATCTGTCAGTTATAGTCGTGGCTCAGCCGTTCTTACCCGAATATGTTCAGGACTGCGACTTGTTCCGATATAAGCCCGTACACAGGCTTCGAATGTGCCGAGATCGTAGTGATTCCTTGCTTCAAGCCAGATCATAAAACACACCGTACTCTTGTAATCAGGGTACACCCAGGAAAGCAAGAGACCCTAAAATAAAAAAGTTGCTGATTGCTTTCGACTCAGCTTTACTCACGTGTAACGCAACGTTGTCAGTATTGGCAACGAATATGGTCCTTGCCTTTGGACACTCGAAGTTGGAAAACTCGTCCAAAAATCTACAAATGAGGAAAGCTAAACATCTAGATCCCAAACAATGAGAAAGTTACAAAGTTTGGGCAAGCAACACACAGCACACCTGTGTCCGTGAGTATCATTCTTGACGAGGTACGAGCCGGCGGCCACTTCCCAATTAAATAACCGATTGTATAAGACGATGGATTCGTTATTGGTTGGCAGAAAGTCCTCGATCAAACTGAAACCGACTTAAAAGAGAAAAGAGAATCACTCGCCGAGTAGGATTGACGACGGCGATATCGCTGTCAAGAAAAAGAATCCAATCGTAGCGCTTGAGAAGTTGCGCCACAACACAGTGACGTCGAAAGAAGAACTAAAAAGTTCGAAGATCATTGATTAAGGAGTGAGTTACCTGCGACTGCGGGCACACATGATAATAGGCGTCCGTCGTCTTCTCCAGGAAAGAATATCCATGCATTGCAGCGTAACATCGAGTTGAAGTCCGAGCAACCTGTCGTCTATATGTTTCAACGCACTTCCTGAAAACCTGGTAACGACGCTGGTCTTTGGAAGATTCGGTGACAAGTAGAATAGCGATTTTCGACCGATCTGCCGGTGGCCTTGCCGTTTTCACCTGCTTCAAGCGAATCGGTTCAATCGCGTATTTGTCCTAAACACTTTTAATTTTTGTGCATCGACGATGGAAACCGAAACCCACATTGTTTTCGTAAAGTGAATCATCGAGAGTGTCAGCGAGAAGATGAAAAACGTCAAAGACGATATTGGCCCAGAATGTCATTGCACTGAGGAAGAGTAGAAAAAGAAGTGCGACGCGTGGAACACGGCGAATTTTCATTTCCTCGTCAAGAGCAAGCAGCGAATATAGGCAAAGGGAAGCTCTTAGGTTACGCAAGACTAGGGATGACAGCTCTGCGAGCGGCAACATGTAAAGAAAGCTTCTTTGAAACAAAAACAACTTCGATAAATTCGGAGATCCGAGCGCGAGAAGTCTCTTGTCGGTTGCCGACAAAGGACCGTCATTTGACTTGCTTCGTCGCTGATGAGAAACAGCTTGCTGAAAGCCGTTCGTTTCTAGCAACAAAGTATGAAAATGAGAAATGTTCCATCTTCCAGAGCGCATCACCCAAAATTATGGGCGAGGGTTGGCAGACAATCGAAACGCGTCTTCGGGTGGCGGCACGCTGAGAGTGCGTCGGCCTCATTAATTTCCCTCTTTTCGCTCCTTTTAAGTCTACCTTCCAGGGCGTGACAATCTGAAGGCCACGACTGTTTGAAAGAGTTTGCCTTTCAACAAATTTCTCAACGGTTTCTTCTATCAAGCACAATGTATTTTGTCCTTGTTTTGTGTAAAACGTCGTCATTCAATCTTCAAAACTTGCTTGCGCTGTTTTCATTCCTTGCATCGTTACTTAAATTTTGCAGGTTTCTTAAGAAGACCACTTCGAAGATGTCTAGATGATCTTCTCGCACACATGAAGGAAATTAACGAAGCCAAAGTTGCTCGTAAGTTGCCTACTGAAGTTGCATTGGTTTCTGCAGTCACGCATTGCGTCGGTTTGCGTTTTGCCGTGTTCAACGTCCTTTCGTTCGGCCAACACATCGTCTTTCAAGTTAACTAATGTGTCGCACGTATACAATGTCAAGTCAGCCTGGACACGCACTGATCACAGAGGAGCAGCTACGTGTGAATCTGCAGTCGTAAGCGCACTCCTTTGTTTCAAGGTTGGATTTCAAGGCAAATCGTGCATGAGCCCACCGTTGAATGCAATGACGGCCTCAAGACAATGGTGATGATCATCTCCGTCCCCTCGGAACGCGCACGTCGCACCACCTAGCGCAAGACGGCCATCTCGACGAAATACTCGAGGGCGATCTGGGTATGTTGACTTCGAAATAGTAACCAATCTGAATTCAGAACCACACGCTGAAGGCTGCCTTTGTGATTGGAGCGTCAAATGCCAGCACGGACGATCTTCAGGTAGAGCAAAATCAAGTTTTCAAGCTATATTTCAAGAGGAACGAGGCGAGCGTGTACAACGACATCCTGGTCTTTGACTTCGATGAAAGCTACCGCAACACGGTGTTTAAGGTGAGTCCTTGCATATTCGTGAGTGGCAGCCACGTGAGAGGCCAAGACGAGAGTGGATTTTTTCTACCGCACACCCCACGCCCCGTCCGAGGACGTGGTTAGCTCAACCGGCGCCCCACCCCACCCCAGGGCACCCATAAAACTTCCTGAAAGGCTTTTTAAATCTTAAAAGCGGTTTAACGTTCGAGCTTATGGGTAAAATGATGCAGGCTTACAATCACTGGGCTGCCTGATCTTGGACCTATGAGCGTGAGGAAGCCTGGTAAGTCAATTGGCTTCGAACCCTCCCACCGTTTATTTTCTTTTGTTACTCCAGGTTGGAATTGAGGCGGCCACTGAAATTTAATCAAAACTGATTTTATGCAAGAAAATTTCGTTTTTCCCTGACCGTTTCCGGCGTTTCTCCTGCCACCTTTATGTCACAATTCTACTCTGAAACCTCAATCTGTGTCGGCCCGTCGAGACAAGCAAAACAGGCAGAGACAGAGCTTTACTATGCATCCGCGAACGTAACTCCTTGTGGGAATGATAAGCCTCCGAATGGAATATCCTTCCAGTTGTCGACCCCGAGAAGGGGATGACGCCTTGGTTGGGGAAGGACACTCCGGGGATCAAACTCCCGGCTCCAGAAAATGCGAGGAATCTTGACAGTCGAACGAAAAAATTCTCTTGAGCAGAAAATCCTCTCGAGCAAGTTGAAAGAAATTTTGACCGCTTGTGTGGCGCCCCTGAGGGCTGCCCTTCCTCTCCCTCCCTTGCTTTCCCGAGAGCGACCGCTCGAGGCACGATTTATCTCAGAAGAGTGAGGAAGGATCTCAAGAGGAGGACAAAGCGACGAGGGGCGGGGCTCGGGGCGCTCAGACAACACGAACTGCAAACTACACGTGGCTCTGCGCCACAGCTTGTAAGGAAGATGTAAAGGGGGTTCAGTTAAGACGGTGATCGCGCTAAAGGCTTCGCCTCGTGCAACAGCTGACGCTGTGCTATGCAAGGATGGGTGAACAAATGTCACTTACATATGTACAATTAGCATCTAGCTTTCAACCCTGTGAAGGTTTTCTATTTCTTTGAGATTTGCATTCTTATGCACCGGTTTTCATTGCAGGCCTGAGACAACGCCAAACGTCCATGAGTTTATCCATCAATGGATAACATCGTGGAGCGAGCCGCGGAGTCTTCCCTCTTGCACACGCGCTTCATCCTGGAGGTACAATCCTGCGCTTTTAATTACACAAAGTGTATTTGATGAATTGTTTGGCAAATTCGACCGACGACCAACCAAAAGAATGTGGAAATTCATGATGAATGTCATTAAGTTCATGTGATAAAGCTATGCAAGCTCCTGAGCCGTTGACGGATTTCCCCACAAGCAGTCATCTAGGCTGGTGGCCTCAAGATAAACCCGAACAGTCGATTAGTGAGATCCCCCTCGCCCTGCCAGGCGGCCACCGGCGCAACCGAGGAGAAGAAGAGCCGGGTGCTCGTTTCTGGTTTTCACCTTCGTTTCCTCGAGGTCTCTTGTCAGTGTTGGTCGACAAAGTTCTCTCTCATTTGAGAGTTGTCAAGGCAGAGTCGAGGTGGTTAAGAATGCAAATCTCTAAGAATGAGAAAATCTCATATAGGGGCGGGCGGCCGCTAGGATTTGGTCAAAATCGGACCCCTCCCAGTCAGAAACTAAGTTTACTTAGTTAGTTATTACAATAGGTTTTGAAGAGCTCGTCGAGCCGGTTCGGACGATACCTTTTCCAGACTTTTTCGACCATCCTGACCGCTCCCGAAGGCCCTGCTCGTAAATCGTAAAAACCTTCGTTTGCGGCACCGATCAAGTCCAAATTGTTCGCCCAAAGAAGCAATCGATAGAGCTCGTCGAGACGAACAAAATAGTACCAGACACTTTGGGAATCGGTTGGAGTTTGATCGTTCAAAGACCAGTTTACAGCCGTGCGACTGCCCTCAGGCGAGGCCCGCGCAGAGAGCCGAGGTTGTTCATGAGAGAGGGGAGGAGGGAGAGGGGCGAGGCCCGCGCAGAGGGCCAAGGTTGTTCATGAGAGAGCGGAGGAGGGAGAGGGGCGAGGCCCGCGCAGAGGGCCAAGGTTGTTCATGAGAGAGGGGAGGAGGGAGAGGGGCGAGGCCCGCGCAGCCGGCCGAGGTTGTTCAGGAG
>JAQIXL010000523.1:0-29673 GCA_034700245.1 Poikilolaimus oxycercus | reverse complement strand
GTCGCGTTGGACGAGCCGCCGTCGATGCCGTGAAGCCCCTGCCCACCTGGCACTGGAGAAGCCCGGGCAGTATCTCCGTTCACGGGACCAAGCTCGTCTTCCCCGTGCCCAGCAGGCGTACAGCCTTGAATCCTGGGAAATAAATCTTGAAAATAAATCTTGAACGTCCAGGCAACCCAGACGAACATTGCAGCTGGTGGTGCGAGAAGAATGGAATGAGCGCAAACCTGTGAAACGTGAAGCTGAATAGAAGTGTGCTGGCAATCGACATCATTGATGTGAAAGTGGCAACCCATGCCGGTCTTTCGTAACCGAAGTCGAAATTCTCCTCGCAGATTCCGAAACCTGGGCACGTTTCGTTGACCGCCATTGCAGTAACGAATGATAGCCCTTGACGTTCTCTGCTTACATGTTGTAGTTGATATTTCTGTTCCCCTCTTCTGCACCACGAAAAACTTTGGCATTACACGTCCCCGATTTTGCACTAGTCTTGGAAAAAAAATAATTTGTAGGTGCGATCTCGGTTTTTGAAAAGTGGAAATGATCAAAAGATGAGTGCGTGCTCAACCCACACAACTATACCTACCTTTTTCATGTACTTCGCGTGCTCTCTCGAATAATGTGACCCTGCGTGAACTATAGAGAGTTTCGCAGTGCGCGACCCTCGAAATCTACAATTTCTCTAATTGCAAGTGTTGTCGTCTTTAACAACTGATGGTGAAGATCGCAAGACAAGCGCTCTCTTCACATCACAGCCACGTCAAGAGTCGTGACGAGCTTCCTTGTTTACAGCGGCGCACTCTCTGGGTTACTTTGCTTACAAAATGAAAATGGATACTATCATATGTTCGTTTGCTAAGAACTTTCGTTGAATTAGTGCACTCTGATTTCAACGTCCATTAGAAGAACTTTTTATTTGAATGAGGACTAAAGTCATTTAAATGCGCAAAAGAAGTTGGCACGAATTGCGTAAAATGATTAACGCTCGTTGACAAACCGGTCTGCGATTTTTTTTATGTCAGTAGCGGTCTCGAATACTGTTATTTAGGTTAAGTTCCGATAGCTTCATGTCTGTGAAGCCTGCGATACCACCCGCCTTTACGAGTAGCTTTGTTGACAGGCCTCTAAATTGTGAAAAATTCTCTCGAAAATCTCCCTTACTGTAGGATCGATGAAAAGGAGCGAAAAAGTCTCCCAACTGCTTTTCGGTAGGGCTTCATGAGAATCAGAGTGAGAACACAAGTGAGGGGTGCATGAAACGCCGTCACAGCGGTGACGATATTCATCGATTCTGAACGTTTTAAGGGACTTCGCTTGATGAAGATCTAGTTACCGTAACTGCGAACCGGCTTGTACCACATGACCCACAAGAGCATTGTGCAAGGTGGCCCGAGAAGGACAAACGGAACGCAAACCTAGGTTTTAAAACGAAATTCATTGCCACCTGTGTTAAGCTTACAAGCAAAATGAGTCCACGCATTGCTGATCGACGCATGCGCACGGAAGCCTCGGTGAGGATTTGTAGCTTGAAACTGTTGCCCAAAATGCGCATTGTCAGAAGGTTACATGTTGTGGACGCCTGTTATCTAATTTTCAAGACTGTGAAGCTCACATACGAAGATGGAAAGTGCAAATAGACCCTTGAAGGCGTATTCAAAAGGCTGATAGTTCGGCGGCATGTAGATGTGCATCATGAAGAAGCCTGTGCCGTTTTTGAAGAGAGGCAGAGCATTGGGATAGTTCTTCGAGCACAGCTTCGTTTCAGGTTGTAAACTTACTCGGCTTAAGAATCTCAACACGATTTCGTTGCTTGGGCTCGACAAGTAGAGGAGAATAGCCATGGAAATGGGCACCCCAGTGTTGACCACCACAACTATGGCGGTAAAGAGGCGAGGGCGCAAATGAAGAATGGCTTGCTCATCAAGAATACACTGCATTTATAAGAGATGAATACTACTGCAAATTGTATGGTAAACCTGATAACGAAAGAAGAATAACGTGAACGACGTCGTGATGAGAAGAAACATCGCACCTATCATTATGGACTGAAAAAGTATTTGACATTCATCCCCTTCCTTCTCCTGACTAACAACTTGAACTCGGGCTGGAAACTGGAAAATGGTTGTAAAGATTCCAGTTGGTTGAAACGCGATCAACGGTGTGAAGGCGACAAATTTTGACAATGTGAACATTAGAATGTCGTATAGAAATGATGCCGTCTGCGCTTTCTACATAAAGGGATCGACCGACAAACCAGATACATAAGAATGAACCAGCAGTGCGGTCGAAGCTCTTGAGGAGTTTTCCGTAGAATAACCATTGTTGTGAATCCAAAAATAACACTGCTTACAATGGACATTCCGGACGTTAAAGCGGCCAGCCATGCTGGACGCTCGTAGGTGAAATCAAAGTTTTCTTTGAAGAGCCCAAAATCGGGCGACTGCTCAAGTGCTGCCATTTTGATGGAGTACGCCTGTGCCTCGAGTAATTGCGGAGTCGTAACCCTTGTGAACCCTTCTTAGACCTGTTGAGCAGTTCTAGAGAAAGAAAGTTCTAGAAGAGATCGCAACAACGTGCTGCCGTATAATTTTCGACGGAGATTATATTAAAAGCTGTAAGAAAGAGATTTTCAGTGCACTGATTGTGAAACCGATGCTCTGCGCATTGTCCCCGTCCTTGTTTTGATTGTTCCCCAAACAATGCAACTATGGACATTTACAGCCAGAAGCACCCCTTCTTAAGCCATCGCAATCTCGGTAGCCGTCGTTTCTGACGTACGGCGTGTGTCTTGAAGACTGTAAACCTGGATCGCCATCTCGCGAACTGCAGCCGGCACTCTTCTACAACAATACAACAGAACAAATTTTCACTTACCGACAGCGAGCAAGTATTGAGACAAGAAGTTGTTTAGTCGCTCTTCGATAAGCTCTCGTGATGAAAATAGTGAGAAGGCACGAGACCGGAGCGTGCAGCGCAGAAACGGCTGCTACGATGTTCATGGATTCTGCAGGAAGCTTGCGTTTAACATCTGGCTGCTTACTGTAGATGCGAACAGGCTTGAACCAGATTGACCATAAGAACATGACGCCAGGCGGTAAAAGGAAAATCAATGGTGCACACACCTGAGGAGTTACAATTTGGCTAGCTTTCGAGACTGCATACAAGAATGATGAAGCCACACATGGCCGAGCGATGCATGCGTTCCGTGACGTCACTGAAGATTTGGTTCCTCAATTCGATGTTGAGAATTCTAACTGTAAGGAGCTCAAAAACGATTGTGGCCTGGCAATAAGATTGCCAGATCTGCAGCACGTTCAATCCTCACAATTACGCCGGCGAGAAAGATGCTAGTAAAGGCAAGGCCGAAAGGCATGAAGTCTGGCTGCATGTGACCGTGAAGCACCAGAAACGCGTCGTCTTTACTCAAGTTCAGCGCTGATGGATATTCCTTCAACATATTCTTGGGAATAGAAAGCCTACTGTTGTGAGAAAGTGTAGCAGAGTTGCATTAGTTGGGCAAGAACAATATAAGAAGACGCCCATCAACAGGGGAAGTCCGGCGTTGATGATAGTTATCGAAGTGAAAAAGATGCGAGGATGACATTTCAGGAGAGCTTGAGGGCCACGGAAAAACTGAAAGCCAACTGATTAAGGCTATTATTCTCACCTGAAATCGGAAGTAGAAGAGCGATGTGGTGGTAGTGATGAGAAGGCACATGAGGCCTGCCATAATGGACTGCAATGGCAAAAGATGTTCATTTTATATGACTGTCAACTAACAACTTGGACTCGAATATCCAAGTGGAAAAGAGTTGTGAAGAAACCGGTGGCTTGAAACGCAATTAACGGGGCAAAGAAGACAAATTTTGAAGCGCTGAACATTTGAATGTCATAGAGAAAGGACGCTGTCTGAAAGACTTTTTTTCACAGAGAAAAATTGGCTCTGACCAGATACATAACGATGAAGTAGCCATGCTGTCGCAGCTCTTTTGAGGTTTTGATGAGAATTATGTAGAGAGTGAAGAGGAATATGCAAACGCTCAAGAAAGATGTGGTCGACGTAAACACTGCGACGACTTCAGGACGCTCATAGCCAAAATCAAGGTTCTGCTCAAAGAGCCCAAAGTCGTACGGCTCCACATCGGCCATATTAGAAGCCTTATGATCTTCAGTGGCTACTATACTCTGATGTTAGGCGGCCAGTTAGGCACGATACAAAGTTGCTGGCAGTAAGTGGAAGCTCGTATGAGACAGTCTTTGTAAAACCGGACCAACTCCAAAAGGGGTCTGGCACAAGGATTTTAGATTTCGCTCAAAACAACTTTTCTAGGGGTAATCCAGCCCCCTGATCACGAATATGAGGGTCCCGAGCCGCCATTCGGCGGATTACGGTAGCTATCGGAGGGGTCGAGTGAAAAAGTGATTTTTTCGCTGTGACGTCAGATGTTTGTGAAACCATTTTTCCTAGACGTAATCGACATCCCTGAATCACGTGGCATACTCAGAATTTCAAGATTCGCCCTGTTTTAACTTCAAATGAATTAAAATAGTCAAAAAATGGGTCAGTTTTGTCTATTTTTTGCGATTCCTCGATTTTTTAGTATTAGTGTCAGGGGAAATTCCACCACCAGCGTGTTCTACGGCCCTTGTTACCCCTAGGGAGCTTCTAAGATTGAAATTTGAACCGGTCTAAATCACTCAGAAAAATCGACGAAAGTTGAGCTCGAAGAGTGCTCGAGAGGCACTCTTCGACAAAAGCGGTGTTGTTGCGCATGATTTTTCTCAAGAGACGCGGAGTGAGGACCTAAAATAATATTTTCGGGGTCGGAAAGTCGTTTTATGACACTAAAACAGGACGAAAACGCTTGAAAAAGTTTCAACAACAGCATTCAGTGCAAAAGTATAGCCTTTCTGTCAGAGTCGTGGACGCGCACGCGGTGCGAGCAACACGAAACGCGCCAGCAAATGCATTTTCAGCTAAAAAGATTATAATCATCCACTTTGCGCGTTTTTCAAGCTGGATTACCCCTAGAAAAGTTGTTTTGAGCGAAATCTAAAATCCTTGTGCCAGACCTTGTTCCGGGCTTACAGAGACTGTCTCGTATCACATTTGCCGATGACAACGTGTAATCTCGACGTCGCTCTCATCATCTTGTCCCTTCGTCGTTTCATGTCCCATAACCATGGGCTCTTTCGCTGATTGGAAACTCCGCGCGACGGTATCCTCGCATTCGAGCAATTCAATCAGGACATTCAATTTGAGAGCAGAAAGCGGTTTTCCATCCACAACCCTGCTTCGAACGACGCATTGTTCGAGGAGGTGGTGAACTGTATTGGCTACAAGCCGCCTCTCTTTCTGTGTGAGATAGATGTTGTCGCCGTGGGTGGACAAGCCACCCCGCTGCCTGTCGATGAGAGAAAGAGACTAGGAGACGACAGTGAGAGGGAACTTCTTCTTTATGGGATATGGCCTTGATCGGTGACAACGACGAGGGCCGGGTGGGGCACCCGCTTTCAAAGCGCGCGTCTGCCGCTTTTCAGTTTGCGCGTGCGCATGCGCTAGAGAACGCACGTGGGGTGGAGGGTGGCGAGGCTGTGTACGAAAGAAACTGATGAACTCCTTTTGGACCAGGCGAGCCGGGTTCGGCGCGCAGCGCCTTGTGCGCCGGGCGTCTCACTCGCCTGCAAAAAAACTCTCTCGCCTTCTACAACCGGTGCGCGGGCGGCCCTCGGACGAAACATCCAGCTTGAATATAAAAGCGCCGATCTCCACAGCGGCCCTCACACATCCAGCCATGTCCGACGAGAAGCACCTTGAGCTCGAGGCGGCCTCCGTGCGCCGTGTGGCCATCGCCGGCGTCCTCCTCTCTACTGTGGCAACGCTCGTATGCGTCCTCGCCGTCCCCATGCTCTACAACTACATGCAGCAGATGCAGTCGGTGATGAACAACGAGGTCGAGTTCTGCAAGTCGCGCTCGGGAAACATCTTCCGTGAGCTCACCCGCACCTCGGTGAGTCTTGTGACGTTCGACCACTTTGTCCTCTGCCTCTTTTTCTTTCGTTGAGCGCTTAATTTCTCGCCACATTTCAGGTTCTCGCCCACACCAAGAACGAGAACGCTCGTGAGAAGCGCCAGGCTGGTGGCTGCTGCGGTTGTGGCGTCTCTGGTCCCGGACCACAAGGAGCCCCCGGACCCGACGGTGCGCCTGGAGAGGACGGAGCCCCTGGAGCGCCTGGACGCAATGGAGCTGATGCTGTTGCCGGAGCTGCTCAGTCGGCGGCCCCCAACTGGTGCTTCGAGTGCGACACCGCCCCCGCAGGTGCCCCCGGACCCGCTGGACCTAAGGGAGCTCCCGGAAACGCTGGTGCTCCTGGTGCGCCCGGAAACGCCGGAGCTCCTGGAGCTCCCGGGCAGGCTGGTGGACCTGGACCCGCTGGACAGGACGGAGCCCCTGGAGCCCCCGGAGAGAGCGGAGCCCCCGGACAGCTTACCGATGTTGCCGGCCCCGAGGGACCCGCCGGAGCTCCTGGTGGTCCCGGACCTCAGGGACCTCAGGGACCTCCCGGACCCGCCGGACACCCTGGACAAGCTGGTGCTCCTGGAGCACCTGGAGATGTTGGACCCAACGGACCCGATGGCCAGCCTGGACCCAACGGATCAGATGGACAGGCCGGAAACAACGGATCCGGCGGCGGCTGCGAGCACTGCCCCAACCCTCGCACAGCCCCTGGCTACTAATTTATTTCTCACGACGAGCTTCTCATCGTCGGCACATGGCTGTCGGTGTGTATTTCTTCACCTCTCCCGTAGTGCGTGTAGTTGGATGTCCGATCTGTTCGGTTTCGTCGAACAGCGGCGTCTTGCGCTGCTCAATAAAGCGGTTGACCCACAGTTCTCTCGATTCTCGGTCTCATTGGTGAAAGGAGAGAACAGATTGACTTTTGATTTGAAAATGAGGCACCCCACGCATTCAGGCCGACTCTCAATGGTACCAAAGCTGCCTCGAAATTATGAAAGCGACGAATGCAAGAGCAGAGAGAGGGAGAGTGGTCTCATTGAAGTTAGCAGGTGTTTAGAAGTGGCACCGTTTCAAATTTTGGCGCCTAGAATGAAACGGACAATAGAAGGCGAGTTTGTGGAAGCTCTTCCTCCTGGAGACTGGAGAGGCATGCTTGAGTCATCTTCCCTTTCACAGAAGCGCAAACTGATTGTGGGATGTCGTGATGATCAAGGTGATGATCAAGAATCTGTTGGACAGAGAACAGAGCTTTGTTTTGGTGGCTTTCGAGAGCCCCGAGATGAGCGCGTTTGCGCTAGAGAAAGGTGTGGATTGACGGCAGCGCTAGAGCGTTCAGACGAATAGTGCGCGAACGTGGAGAGCCGAGGAATCCGCGAAGCCGCCATCACGACGCGCTTCGCGCCACCGCCTCAACCTTCGCTCCATTGTTACGAAACGGCGCTGGTGTTTGCGTGCCTCGGAGTGTCGTGGCGATGAGTGCGAGACCTTTCCGGTGCACTTCGGGTACATTCGCCTTTGTTTTTTCACTAGCTCATCGTCTGAAATCCTTAGGAGTCGCGTTCGGGCGATTCTCTGTTCATTTAGTCTCGTTGTGTGAATCGTCTTCCCACTTCACGCTCCGGCTGCTTTCTGGCGGTATTGCCAAATCGTGCCGCTTGCAGAGCCTAGAGAGCTGGCTAATGTCATCAGCCGAATCATCTGCTTCATGGTCGAAAAAGCCTGTGCCAGAGTTGTATCTTTCCAACGACTTTGTCACCTTATTCTATACCATTCATGGAATTCCCTCGGCATACGCGATGATGAATACTCCTGGTGGTTGGCCGCATTCCATAACGCCTAGCGCGTTCTTGCCCAGAAGGTCTGTGTTTGCTAATGTTTTATTCCAACTGAAGGATTTAGAAGCGGCAGTTCCTCAACGTCCTCCAGCTGCTCATCCTCTCCGGAACTTCCTAACAACGATTGGAAAGTGTTGTCGAAGTGTTCGCTGTGCAACATTGTTATGAGCCCAGTGAATCGGGCCGAGCTTGTGCTCCACTTCAAGCATCAGCACCAAGATCAATTCCGTAAAACCTATCTCGACTGGCTGAACGGTCTCTGTTCCGAGCTGAAAAGAATAGAAGTGAGTATATTTTCTCATAAGAAGTTGAAAAAGATCAAATATTTCTCTCATCCGTCTTGGAGACAGCTAAAAGCCGGCTGGCTTTGCAGGTGAAGAAAAACAAACGCGTTGAGCATCCGGCGCGCAAGTTTTTCAAACGCGTTGGCCACGACGACTCTGTCTGCAAGCTTTGTTCAGCTAAAGTCGGTTCCGCCCGCGCCAGTCGGCTCTTCAGACATCTTCGCTTCTATCATGCAAACAGGTTGTTAAGATTTCGCACTGTTCGAACTTTAGATGTCCGTTCAGTGCCGACACTGTCAGGGATGAATTGAATGCACCTTTTCTTTGACTTCGTGCAATAAATACTTGCCTTTATAACTTGTGAAGTGGAGTGCAGAACGTTGCAAAGACACTAAGGTACCCACAGTCAACGTATACGTGTTTATCAAGACTTGTGACTCAAAAATATTACTCACACTCAGCTGCACTTTCTTGTGTTCGATGACGTTGAGTTGAAAAAAGTCTGATTCGTGGGATCAGACTGAAGAAGGGGAAGAGAATTACAGATGGTGCGGTGCTAGCTGACGCCTAAAAGGAACTTCGTTTCTCTTTTATGATCTTCAAGTTTGATCAAGAACATAAGACCCGCTGCATAACTATCACGGCCCGTCCGCAGCATCAGTTGTTGTTCACAATTCACCTGCCTTAATACTCAGCGGCAGAGACAGGCGTGCTTTTTGTCGTTCTCCGGCCTTCGAGCGGGCACGCAGTCGACTAGAGGCTTCGCTCCATGTCGACAGCCATTGTGACAATTCAACGGCCGGAAATCTACCTTCAACTCTTCCACATAACTGGCGTTTGTTCTCTCTTCTCCACTGCCGTTAGTGTTGTCTTGATTGTTACTAAGAGTCCGAGAGAGATGAAGAAGTTCAAGTGGCAACTCCTCAACATCACGGTGAGCATCTTCCACGGCTGTAAGATAGAATTTCAGATCAGCGGAGCAGCTTTTGACTTCCTTCTCAGCTTTGGAAGTCGTCCCGTGACGCTCTTCCCGCACATGGCAGCCTATAGCACGGGGCTCCTTCAGGGCCTCATTCCAATGCGCTTTCAAGTGGTTCGTTAGGTTCTTGACACGACCAAAAGCGCTCCAGGACGCCATTTTTTTCACCTGTGAGCTTCTGATCTTCTCGGTACTGTCGTCGTTTGTCGAGCGACATCAATCAATTGTCAAAGCTCCATCGAAGTTGGCATTCTCGCGACGTCAGAAATTTGCTGTCTTCGCCGTCTTTCATGCGGTGCGCGTCGCGTCAGAATGAAATCACATTTCAGAGTTCAACTTGCGCCGTGCCAATAACACTTCACTTCTCGGCTATTAACATTGAAGCACTTCGACCGTATCTGTATACCGTAGGATCCTTTTGCAAGCATCTTTCAAAAAGTTCAGAACTTTCAATGGGCTCCTGAGCTTGAAAAGGAGAATTTCGTTTGGTACCAATATGACTTGAATTCGATGATCCTTCTTTGCTTTACGTTTATCCTCTGCTTTATGCCGGTTTGTTGTACGGGTCTTTAGCTAAGGAATAGGTGTTTATCTGGAGCGTGGTCTTCCTCATGCTGCACGGGATCTACATGCTTCATCAAATGCGCACACAGATGACGACGCGGACAGTGGCGCTCCATCGTTACTTCTTAACCGTCCTAGCGTTGCAGGTGAAAAACGCGCGACCACGTTTTTCTCTCTAAAACGCATTTTCAAAATGCATCAAGCTATTAGATTTTTCTCCGTTTCAGTCCATTGCCCCCGTGCTCACCCTGGGAATTCCGGTCATGGTCTTTCTAGCGATGCTGCTCTCGGAGAAGCTTCTAGCCCATTGCCAAGGTTTGTGATTCTCGAACATTTGAGCGTCCAGAAATCTCACTTGCTTGTGTGGTCATAATTTCCACGCATTCAACACTCAATGCCATCATCTTAATTGCAACGCTGAAGCCTTATCGCTTGGCAGTCAGAAAGTTTGTCAGCTTTCTACCGCTGCTTCTTTGGCGACTCATCCGGAAGCAGCCCCTTGATGGCCCCACAAGTTTGAGTCATTATGAGCGACTGCAAGAAGTTGCAGATGGCGTCTACTTCGTGAACCGAAACTCGAACAGTGGCACCGCTTGGAATCAGATGTCGCTCTCGTAGTCTACCTCGTCTTTCCTTTGCCTCTGTTTTTAGGAATCGGTGATTGGTTTTTGAAAAGAAAAAGAACATCTGCAGCATCAGTGGTTCCATTATTGATGTGAGCACGGGCAATCTCTTTCCCTTCCTTTCCTTAGTTGTGTCTTGTGCCACGAAGCATTACTGCGTGGAACACTTCGCGTGGTATAATCTTTTACGAGCGTCAGCGGACAGGTCGGCATGCAGATTGCACAAGCTTTGACCAAAGATGATACGAAACGAGAAATATTTATTCAAAGAGACGCTTTCTATAGTTGTCAGAAGTAAGGTGGTGAAGGAGATGGTCTTTTATTGGGTGACGTGGACGGAGTGCACGCGAAGATCGCCAGAGATCTGCAGCTGGCTGATCGAGTGAGCCGAGTCACGTCCGTGAAACTCCGTGAAGTGCTGGCCGTTAATGTTCACCTAAATTCCCCAGTTCGTTGCTTCTGTCGTGTTGAAACATACAAGGAACGAGTTGTGTGGCGTGGCAATGAAGTCAATGGTCACGACTGCGTTGTGCTGGAAGGGGAAGGATTGCATGAAGCGCTCCTCCTGCTGCCACGCACCGTTGCGAGTCGAGTTTCTCACGATCGCGTGCTCCTATCAGATTAGTTCTCTTGCGAAACGCGCGTTACTCACATCGAAGCGAGGGTTGAAGTGGAAGACCGTGTCGTGCGGGTTGTTGAAGTTGATCTGAACAGTTGAGCTCGAGTTTCAGAGAAGATTCAGTTACCGTGAAGCGGCCCTCGGATCCATGGACCGGGACGGCGACGATGCGCACGCGCTGGGGAGCGACGAAGCCGTTGATTGGAATGAAGAGAGGAGTGGGCTAAAAGGTTGACAACTTCACGCAGGGCTCCGATTACCGGGTTGTAGTACTCGTTGATGAAGTTGACAGCACAACCAGTGCCGATGGACATCTTTCAGCGATTCGTGAGAAAGGAAGAGGTGACGACGCGCTACACGGCCTATGCACTTGGAGAAGAGCGAGCAGGGGTGAGCTTATATTCCGGGCGTTTCGCCTTATCAACGAATGGCTCCAACGAGGGGCCGCTCCTCTCTGCAAAGCCATGAGGCCCGTGTTTATGGCGAGGCCAAGGGCAGAAGAGACCCCCCCCCCCCCTCTCCATCGGCACTCTCACCACACTTCCTGGCTGTGGCGCCGTAGAGGGCAAACCTTAGTTTGTAAAGCAAGGACAAGCGCTTGGTCATCAATGACAGCCAAAGACCAGAATGTCAAGGAATTGGAAAGGAATTTACAAATTCAGGAATCCTTTACAAACAGCGATGAGTTGTTTTGAAGGACAAAGGTTGTAAAAGTAAATTTCTCGGCATTCTGCATGAAACAATTGAACAACGATCCGATTTGATTGTAGAACATTGCTCTGAAAGGCATTGCGGAATCCGTAGCATCATCCGACTCACTGTCAGCATTGTCACGAAGTAGCTTATGCTGCGCGGATGAGCTATCTAAAGCGTTCAAAAGCATGTGTCGTGAGGTCTATCCGATTCTCTCCGTAAAAGCGGACGCTTCTATGAAGCGCTGTTCGAAATTCACGCTCAATATCCCTCGAAGTGTCAAATAGTGTGACCGAAAGCATTGTGTGGTGGTACCCAGACTGAAGTCCTTTCATCGCAACTTCAGTGTATTGCAGAAGCATTCAAAAGGAAAGTACAAGCGCGGTTCTTTAGCCTCCTTTCACGCCCGTGATCCCTTTGAAAGGCCCATTGGGTTTCATGTGAGCAGGTGTTGGGCGTAAGTCCCCGATGACAGCTCGCCAGTGAGAACGAGCGGTGGTTTGCGTTCACAGAACGGCCTGGCTTTCACAATTCCCTCATCTTGACTTGTTTCAAGCGCGGTGAAGCTACAAAGCTGGTTGCTTCTCGTATTCGAGCTCGTTGTAATCAGTACTACAAGCAATGCTTCGGGCCCTGAACGCCACTAGCATGAGAGCACTAGTTGCCGGAACTCAAGCGCATATCGGCTTCATCCTTCCGGCTCTCTGTTACGAGCTCTTTGCCCTTCCTTTCGCCATCGGCATCTATTCCTTCGCTGTTGTATTCATGGCCAAGAATACTCTCTATCATCAGAATCTAACTGTCGTATTCTTCGCTCTAGCTGCGGAGGTGATTCTATTAGGCATCGTGCGATTGACTTTAGTCATTCTCAGCTTAGCTCAAATAGGTCATTGCACCTTTGCTTCTCTCTATAGATACATTTCAGATGTCTCTTTCGAAGTGTTGCACGTGATCAATTTGACCTACTTTTTGACGTGTGGCCTCGAAGGTTGCCGCTTGCCATCTATTGTCTTTGAACGCCTCGCTGCCACATATTTTGTCCGCGATTATGAGCAGCGACCACGCGCTTGGATTGGAGTCAGCATTGTGGTCGCGCATCTTGCAATATCAATAGCCGTCGAATTCATCTACGAGACCGGTGGGGGTTCGTGGTTTTCACGCATATTAGAAGTTCTTAGGATCTCTTCCACAGAAGATCGCCATCATTTCGGCGCTATGCTTCTGCATGCTGTCTTCCGTGTGGGTGAGTGGTCGCATTATGTTCAATGTAATTCGCCTTAATGGGCACAATTATCGTAACTACATTGAATTTGCGACGGCGCCGCAATCTTCGTCTCGGCGACACGTTGGCCACGAGGTTTCAAGTGGCAGAAAATGTGAGAGTGGCCAGAATGCTCAAGGTGCGTGAGGTTCTGACTCTCCCCTGTTCTTTATACTTCGATGCCTAACTAGAAAAACATCAACACCTGCGTGAACTAAAATGTGTCCTTTAGCTGATGGTGGCCATTTCGGGAACCTGCGATGTGGCACTTGCTGTACTCTTCTTGACATGTGATCTTGTCGCCGAGCGATATCGGCTGTTGCTCGAGACTATCTTTGCCGTCGTTTCTGAAACGTCAGCTTCATTCGTGATCTTGTCAATGGAAACTGTGCTTCAGACATCTTCCACTAATGGCTTGCATCCTTGTTTTCGGTCATCCGCATGGCAAGAAGGCGCTACATCAATGCCTGCTAAAAGGCTGTCCTCAACTGGCAAATATGGTCTCCGATGAACCTCGTGTCTCGGTTGATTTAGCGCCTTTTATGCTAACCGACTCAGGTAGTAGAAACGACGACGACATACTTCGAATTGCTTCAAGAGCAATGGGAGCGTAAGGAGACGCCTGCTAATGCTAGGGCACGAAGCGGGTCCAAATACCTCGTCTAAGAAGCGGGTGCTAACGTAATGGATACCTCTCTTGTTTGACTCTCATGAAACAATAAATTTTTGTCAATTAGACTGATTATCACATCGTGGCAACAATGGGGATCTTTCGTGTAGAACTCGAAGGAATGCTTCGCCATAGTTACAATTCATTTTCCACACTCTCACGCCAGGCTTCAGACGTGAGGAATGGTACTCGAAGATCCGTGAGACCATGTGGATATTCTCTTTCCGTGGTCTAGAGTTCTTAAGTCCCATAGCACTCACCTAGGCTCCCCGCCGCCATTCGTTCCAGTTCGCCATACCCCTCTCGTTTAGAAGCTACTCAACTGGAATTAAAGATGAAAATGTTCCTAGCGTTAAACGCGTCGACTATTGCTGCTCTGAACAACGACTCTTCAGTGCCACCATGCCTAATCATAACTGCATTGTGCGCTGAAATCGTCTTCCTAGTTCTTGGTAGCTGCAGCTTCGGCTTCGTTGGAATATCGTTGTGGAACCATTCCTTGTATCATGTCAACTTGACAATGGTGCTACTTCTTCTCACTATTTATTTCTTTGTTCTCGTTTTTCAACGCGGCTTACTCATTATCATCAGCCTAGTCGGAATCGGTACCCTATTTTTCTCGGATTGATATCCACAGACCTTTCAAGCGAAGTATTGTACGGCATTGGCGTGATCCACTCACTGGTCCTTTACTGTGATGCCTGTAGACTTCCGGCTATTGTTGCGGAACGATTTGCTGCGACATACTTTGTTGTTGACTACGAAATGAAGCAACGAAAGTGGATTGGTGTTTCGCTAGTGGCCGTGATGAGTGTCAGCGGACTCGGCCTGCATGTAATCTTTGAGAATGGTTTGGCTTTGAATGTAATTCGCATCGACAGTTTGATCTTTCAGTCTCGGCCGTGGTTCGGACAACCGTCATTGGCAGTGTTTTCGTCTTTATCATTGCTTCTGGAATAGTATGGCGAAACGCATATAAGCTTGTTTGTCTTGAGAGTACGGCGGCGTTAAAACGTCTGAATGCGCATCGTCGGCGAGAGCGGCGTCTCAACGACACTCTCACGCTGCGGTTTCAGCTTTGCGAGAATGCTCACGTGCTACAAATGTTGAAGGTATGAAACACAGTTTGCTTGGGGGTGGCGTTTTTCAAGCGTTTATGATTCTAGATGAAGATCAATTTCAGTTGTGCGTCATTTCAACGGCTGTCATGGACACTTTCCTCTGCACCATTTTCATCTTGCTTGAATTCACCTCGGAACGCTATCGTCTCGCCCTCGAGGCCCTCTTCGCATTCATCTTCTCATTGTGAGGCCTTTGCAAAGTAAAAAAACTTACTTGAAGGCACATTCAATCGACAGCTTGGATCATTATCTTCACTCATCCGCAAATGCGTCGACGTCTGAAAAGTGTCGGGCTGCCGTGCGCTGAAGCGGACTTCCAGCTTGAGCCTACGGTTTGGCATTCATTCTATGAGTAAAATGGCTTCCAGGGTTCTTCGACGCAGACATACTTTTCTCTTCTTGAACGTCAGTGGATGCGATGAAAACGAATCACTTCGGCTCTTTTGAGCTTGGCGTGCGAAAACTGGATTAGTTGCCATTGCTCTGTTTGAGAAATTCCTTCAGACGTTGAGCTGAAGCTGTACCACGATTCCAGAGAGGTCCAAAAACAAACTGCTACGCTCTAGTGCCGCGCTGGTCGATGCAGTGTACGAGCCATTTCGTTAAATTAACGACCCCCCCCCCCCCACTGGCGGACCCCAGTCGCAAATTTAGCCCAGGAGCACCCATCCATTTTTGGCCACTTTGAGGCCTTATGGGACCGACCTATGGAACCGACATTTTTGGGGTCAAACGCCAATCTAACACTGGTCGGTGTATAGAAAGGTTGCTGTGCCCAGAACTACAGCATTGCCATGCCTGCAAACAACGGCGAGGAGGAAAGAAACTCGAGGAGAAGGTTAATTGCTGTGTGCTCGGACTCCGTGTTGGGCCTTCGTCCGTGTTGGGCCTTCGTTTTCCAGTTTTGTGAACGGCGCTCATAGCCTGACGTGTTGAGCAGCCACGTTCATTAAAGTTAAAATCGCATTTGGGTCAGATATCAGTGTTTGTCAGACTTTCGCTTTCTTCACGTTTCCCATCTGGGTACATTTGCCAGTGTCACTTCTTTGTCTTTCTTTCAACTGACGAGAAACTCTGCAACGTTTGAGTTTTGGAACCTAGTTTGTGATTGCGGCCAAACTAAATCAAAGAATCCGCCTTGGAGATTCTTGGAGAAGTAGCTTCCACGGTCAAATGGCTTTATCTGCGCAAGGCGGCTGCTTTTTGTCGTTATGTGAAAGTGCAACGCGCTCCATCTTACGTCAAGCGCCGTCCGACATCTGAGTCTTTCTTACTAGCGCGTTCGCTCTTGTTATGGGCGTACGCTTCATTGGCTTCGAGCAACGTTTGCAGCTGCAGTTTCTTGACATTACACCGTAGCTTGCCCGAGGAGTTTACGTGATGCTCGTCTATCTTAACACCAGCTCTTTCGAGGCCGCTCAAAATGGTCAAGTGCCATTTTCCTCATTGATCTTATTCGGCGTCTATTCGGAGAGCATCATTCTGCCACTGGGAGTTTTCAGCTACGCATTCTCAATCTACTTCCTGAATCAACACTCTTATTATCATCGAAATCTAAAGCTTCTTTACCATGCCGTTGCTATGGAGTACATGTGCCTTATTTTCTTTCGCTCAATGGCAGTTACGACAAGTCTCCTCAAACTCGGTAAGTTACATTTAAAGGTTCAAGGCAAAATTCCAGTTCTGTCTGGGTCAACGAACTTCGCAATTGCGTATGGGCACAGCATCTGCTTGGCTATGGAAGTGTTTCGATTGCCCAGTCTCATAATGGAAAGACTCGCAGCGTCCTACTTTGTGCGAACCTACGAGACGCAACGGCGATCCTGGGTCGGCATCTCGCTTCTCGTCGTCCAAGTTGCCGTCGGATTCGTTCTCGGTATTGCCTTCGAAGGAAGTGAGCACCTGGAAATGTCTGCGGACTACGTAGTGTTTTAGCCGACAAGAAGGAAGTGCGCATCGGAATTCTGGGAGGCATAAGCCTGATCTTTGTTGGCTCCGTTTGGGTTCGGCGTTTGTTCAACTTTCGAAGAAGTTTCGTTTCAGGGAATCATTCAGGTTACGCGCTTTAATATGAGACGATTTCGTGAAATTCACATCAGCGATACGCTCTCGACACGATTTCAAATGCATGAGAATGTCCGAGTGTGCACAATGCTACAAGTGAGCGTGTTAGAAAAAAAAAAGAAACCTTGAAGTTCAGTTAATGGTCCGAATTTCGGGACCGTTGAATCTACTCGTTGCTCTGGCCTACATAGGTTTCGACGTATTTGACGACAAATATCGCTTGGCATTGGAGAGCTTCTTTGCATTCGTTACAGAAATGTTTGCATTTTCGAAACTTCAACTTCACTTTCATTTTTAGTCATTTACCAATAATGGCCTGGATCATAGCATTTCAACACCCGGCGTGCCGTCAATGGTTTCGCTCGATTATTATGCGATGTTCGAAGAACCAAAATATGGTATCCCATATCATTCCAATGGCGCCCTCATTGGAATCTTTGACAACCACCGAAACTTACTTCAATGAGCTCAAAAGACAGTGGTCATGAAATGCGAAAACAAGCAAAGGCTTTCTGTGCGTCAACGCCATTTTATGGCTTACTTGTAGCTGTAAAGTACAGCCAACGGAATAATATTGACAATCTCAAAAAAGAGCATGGCAAGGTAGTTCGGACCAAGAAGATGTAGCCACCACGGCTCTCTCCATGCTAATCGGCGAGCTCCTCCACTTTCCAAAAGTGTTTCATAGTTGGTTGGCTCTCGTCCAGCTGCTCGCTCGAGCCTATCGAGAAGAATTGTTGCTTCGAACAGAAGCGCCTTGGGTGTCCTCCAATAGTGTTATCCCAGACTCCAACAAAAAGGACGCAAACCATTTCTGCACGGAAAGTCGAAATGTCTCTCGTCGAGCGATTTCTGAGAGGCGATTCCTTTCACGTCTTTCATCACAACATCGTCGATAGATGTCTTGAAAGCGTGGAATTGCAATAGAGACAAGGGTTGCCGAACACATCACACCGACTTCGGCAAGCATGTAGGCGGCTGAAGCATCATTCATAGAATTCCCGAGTATCTTACCCAAAATGGGAATTGTATCGGCCGTTGGCACGGCGTCGGCGATGAGTCCAAGAAGCACAATGGCGGATGTGAGGGTCGTGAGACCAAGCGAAACCTGAAGCGAGGCGGGTGATGTTTGTTGTCAATGTCAATTTTTGGCCCCCTCTGCCAAAAATGCCACCAGGTCACCCACGCGATCGACTTCTTGGCGTTTCTCGCCTTCCGTCAGGAAAACACCGATGATGGAGATGACGTTGAGGATGAAGGGCGGTGCGATCATCGTCGCCGCGTAAACCTGTGGTCGGCGACGCATCGTGAAGTTGAAACCCGTCTTAAATGTAAGATTCCATTACAGTAGAAATACTTACAATTTGACTCGCATGAATCTCACCCACTTCGAACCACAAGTAATTGTCGGTTCTTGCGCCAAGAACATCGAATTCACCGTTGCTCTGCTTGTTGTTAGCTTGATCAAATACCTTACCATGTCTTCTGAATCCAGCGTAAACTGGGACAGGGTTGGAATCATGAGTTGTGTGTTGGGTGCGGCATTTACAGGCGATATGCTCACGCCGCAGACCTGCTCATCGAAGGGAAATGCTTTCACCTTAAATTGATATCAAACTGTTTTCCTCGCAGCTCGGCTTGCCTGAAACAAGCAGATGCATGTAACAACGTTGAGGAGATCGTACGTCACTAGCCCATTGAAATCCAACTAATGTACGATTTTGAACAAGAATAGGAAAAAATTGTTACCCTTGTTTTTAATAGCCGATTCGATCGAAAATCATCCACTTCTTGACTGTAAAGATTATTGTTTCACTTGAAAACACAGAGTACCTGTCCTGAATATAGTAATCGGGCTGCCAGATAAGTTCATTGGGGTAGTAGACGTACGAAATGTTTCCGAAGTCTGACGGGGACCACGAAAGAGTAGAATCAATCCACGACTACAAAAAACTTTTCTTCAAAGAAAAATCTCACGATTCGCATCCCGACAATGATGGTCATCTGCTCATCTTGGGCAACCTTAATAAAGTAACGTCTAGAGTTTTCAAAAGTTACCATGCTGATGAGCTTCGCCGATGTTAATGCGATTGTGTAGTTGAAAATGTTCGTTGCATTTTGGTCATACCCTGAAATGTAGAGTTACTTCTTTGACAGAAAGATAATGCCGACAAAGATTGTGTGTGTGTGGCACGGCGGGATTATGTTGTCGTTTCAAGTGTGCGAGTAGCCGTTGGTTGTCGATAGCAAAGTTACTAGAAACTGAAAATCCAGCGACAATTCGCTTCAAGACCAAGAGAACTAACCCATTTTTGACACGCAGACTAGGAGGAGCACCGTCCACATCGAACTGGAAACATATGAAAAGAAGGCATGCTGGAAGCTTCTCCGGTTTCAAACGCACATTTCGGTTTGTCCAGTTAAAGTTCGTTGGTCTATTTGTTCCGTGGTTGTTCGAGTTGTAAAACGAAAAACTTTTGTGCACTCGAACATATCGTAGCGTTTCTGTATACACCTCGCGTCTCAATCACGTTTCGACAGTTCTACTAGAGACAACTAATGCAAGGCCAGTATTCCAATGTGAAAAATTGCCGCACTGGTGGTTTTCTTCCTCGTGACCGAAGCTGATTAAAATTTTTGAGATTCTAGCCCAGTTCGGTGGGCATGCTATTCACTGTGCCCGACGCCGCACTAACTGCCACACTCTCACGGAGCAACGCCTCTGGCATCTGTTCATATTGAGCCCTTTCTATCGCCATAGCCCACTGACAACGCGATCGTTGCGCTCTGTTTGAATGGACCCTAGAAGTATTTTTGTGAGTCGAGTTTGTGGTGCGCCTTCCTTTGCCAATTTTAGAGATTCTGTGTTTTAGTGCTAAATCCGAGTGGTCTTTCTCGAAATTCTAAGTAGAAAAGCTGTTCGCATTGAAATCAACCCACAAGTCTCTGTCGGCATACATTATGGAACTTTTTGCCGTTGTTTGTATCATATTTCCGACAAAGCTCTCAAATTTCCTTAAAGGCGAGCATTAGAAACAATTTCTTCGTCCGCGGAGTGCGAGCGACAATCGATCGTTTGCGAGGCAAAGGCGACCGAAGAGAAGAAGGCAAGTTTGCTCAGGCGGCGGGCCCGCTGACCTGATGTCACTGTGCGTGTGGCAGGCGGTGCAGTGGGAGAGGAGAACGAGACGGCGGTTCAGCTCTCACTCTGCCATCGGCCCATTTTCCCGCACTTTCCCCCGACTCTTTATCCCTTCGCCGCCGATTGAAGCGGATTCTGTGTTTGGTGCCTCGTTTTGGCCATCGATTAGTTCCACTCTCTCTCTCTCTCAAAGCCGTTGTTTCGTCTGTTCTCTGTGTTCTGTCTGTAGCGAGCAGTGAAGAACAGAAGGACAAAAGTAGTCTTTGCTAGGAAACAGTTTGTCAGAGAAGAGTCTGTGTGAAGTCACAAGGCATTCGTTGCCATGCTACATCTCACAATCAGCACCTGCGGTTGTTGTGACTATCGACCTGCCAGTACCGCTCTTCCTTCCTGTTCCTCGAAGGACGTCGGCCGGCCGCCCACGTAGCGGGAAGGAATGAAGGAGGAGTACGCACGCCTTGACGTGGTGCGCGCGCCCTCCATTCGCGTGTCTCGCAGTCTCTCTCCCTCACTCACGCATCCACGTCCATTGTCCCATCCCCGGCCTCTTTTTGCACTTTCTGATCTCCATCGCGTTTTGGCTAGTGGCTTCTCGGGCTCCACCTCAACGGTTCAACAAGCTCAATTGTTTTCGGTTCATCTTACTGCAGACAGCCTGCCATCCTCTCCCGGACCTGGTTGACGCATTTGGGGTTTCTGCTTAGGCTGCGCCTACACCAAGGGGGGATGGCCTTGGACTGCTCTCTGCGCGCTTGCCGATTGCCGTACGATAGGACGTACATACATATGTAGGGCCTTGAGCGTTGCCCTCTCAGCGAGGGTTCTCTCAAACTAACACCTGGTTCATACGCGGCTCGCGCTACTCTTTTGTTGTGTCCCGTCGAGGCCCAGAAGCGCCCGCCCGGTCGTTGCGGCGTTATGGAAACGCTGACGTCTTTCCCAGTCGCACTCTCTCTCTCTCTCTTTTCCCCGATGCGCCTCGCCCTACTATCGTGCAGCGTACTTTGAGGGCGCCTTTTTGCATACCCTTTGGTCGCTGGGTGCCGCCAGCTTTCTGGCTAGCTTCTAGCCTTATCAATGACTTTCCAATATCGATGTCAAGCCTTCAAGTCGTTATTCGCAGTGCAACCCTCTTGTCTGCTTTCTGTTCTGGCATTTACACGTTTTGCAAAAACTATTTTGTTGCTTTTAGCCCATGACTGTGACTGATGACGTCTTGCACAGTGAGCCGTCGACGTCGGGATTCGTCATTAAACTCGAACCTCTTGAGGTTTCACCGACGAAGAAGCCCCCACGAGAAGGCCCCCAGTTCTGCGTGATCTGCTTCGGCCCGGCAAAGGGCTTCCATTATGATGTGGTGTCGTGTAACGGCTGCCGCTCGTTCTTTCGACGTACAGTCCTCGACCGGCGGACTTACGTTTGCAAGAAGGAAGGCAAGTGCGACATGCGGAAAGGTACCTCTGAATTTGCAGCAACTTTTGGTTGTTAAGGCTGTCATTGGCGCTGCCGAGCATGTCGATTCAACGGCTGCGTTCTAGCTGGAATGAATCCTCTGGGTACGTTTCATGCACGTTTCGGGCCGTGAGACTCTTCGCAGCAGCCACTGCAATGCGGCGACCAGACAAAATCGATCGATTCTCTTTCAGCGATTGAAGCGGACGCACTGAAAACGAATGAACTCGCGCTGGTCCTCGCAAAGAAGCGCGCAAATGATGAGGCTGATGATGAAGTGAAGCAAATCAAGGTTCGATTTGATCCTCTCTTACAATTAGTTGCATTGCGAGTTCAGATGCTTCCAAAAGAGATAAGCCCTGAAGAAAAACCAAGGAAACTTCTCGATTCGCTCCTTTACGTAGAAACGAAAGTGGGACGGTTGCGAACTGCGAAATATTCCATCACGGATGTTGTGACGAAGAACCTTGAAGACATCCTCATTCAACATTCTGTCCTTGGAAAGGTGCACACCCTCGAGGTCGGCTATTTCTTTTTGTTTGAGAGGTCTTCCAGTTGGTAACGGATTGGTCGGAGTACCTGCCGCCGATGCCGCGCAGTCATCACGACGCCGACGTCGAGGCGCTGGTATTGGCCGACAAGAAGAAAGACTACACTCGCCGGAATTGGCTCTTCTACGACCTCGTCGTTGCAGTAGAATACGCGAAAACCTTCACCTTCTTTCATCAGCTGTGCGTTCCAGATCAGGTTGGTGACGAGTTGCATCAATTCATTGGCGGCAGATGAGCTTGCTACGATCGGCGGCACTTCTCTGTCTCTGTCTCACCCAAGCCTTTTCCTCAATCAGAGAAGAAAAAGACAACCTCGAGTTGCCCGACGGATGTATTCTTACAAAGCCGAGGTTCGAGATCATTTCTTATTATTACTCTGACCAGGGAAGACCATAAGGAGCTCAATGGAACCGGACGGTGGCTCAGAGACCTGGCCATGGGTCCACTTCTGCGAATCAAGTTGAATGAGAACGAGTACGTCTTGCTAAAAGCTCTCATGCTGGCCTACTCTTGTGAGTTGAATATTTTCCACCTTCATTCAAGCGCTTCAGCATCCGCCGGCCTATCTGAAATGGGCCGTAGATTAGTTGAAAAGGAAAGAAACCGAGCTTCGGCCGCTCTCCTCGATCTCTGTCTTCGAGAGCGCGGACCTGAGAATGGAGCTGTACGCTTTGTTGACATTATTGCTGCTATCGAAACCTTTATTCGACTCTCCAAATTCCTCAAGGACAACGATTTGTACATGAAGGTTTGCTTACTTTCAAATCAGACGTTCTTCTCGTGTAGATTTCGCTTGGCTCGAAGGACGGCAAGGTAGTCGTAACCAACTTCCGTCTCATCGATGACCTTATGCAATGAGTGAGATAGTGATTATTTCGTCGTTTAAAAGTATTTTAAACCTCTGGTCTCATTTATCAACGTCTGCCATTGTGCAGCTAACCTCGAGTCTTCGTGAGCGAATGTGATATCAATAAAGCGTGTAACCTAGCAACTGCACCCTAGGACTGTTCCTGGAAAGTTGCTCAATCCGTCTTTTGCTCTAAAACGGCGCTCAAATGTTTCGTTATTCAGAATCAAAAGTTTCATTATTCAAGTGCATCATACTGGCATGGCCACAATATACTGGAATCTATGATTTGCCATTCTATACGCCACAACAAAGAGATGCAGCCTTTAATTTCATGTAAAATAAAAGTACACTTTGTATCTTTGTATGGACGAAAAGAAAAACCGGCAAAAAAGAATTTAAGTTTTATTTTCAGGTTTACAGTGTTTCACTTACGGGGAGACGAGACTCGTGGAAGTAAGAAGTGTCGACAGTGAGAAATGTGGACAGTAAGAATGGACATACGCGCGCTTGTATAGTGCCAGGTGGTCGACGACGGGTCTCTAGCAAGGCGTTCCCTCTCCCGCGTGTATAGGGCGGCAGCAGCATCCCCTCCTGTGGGTGGTTACGACGACCGTTGACGGCTCTTCTTCTGCGTATGGTGTAGAAACCGACCTTTCGGCGTGAACCAAATGACGAAGGACCAAAAAAGAGAAACTAGTTCTAAAAACTCCGTCGAGCCGGATTCGAACCAGCGACCTAAGATAGCTAGCAACTCTACAGTCCTCCGCTCTACCAACTGAGCTATCGACGGTTGAAAACCGCGTCTCAGGTGAAAAAGAGAAAGCAAGCGTGCTTTTTGACGCTGTCGATTTCATTGAACTCTCTGGAAGGACATCATCGACAAGAAGTCATCGGAAACCTGTATTGTGTCGAAGAGCAAAGTGTTTCACAACTCGAGTATACTCTCACCACACTCTTGCTGCGCACTGATCTTACGCATCTCGAAAGCGTCGTGCGAAAGCTCAATAGAACGAGGATCTCGTCCCCGCGTCTTTTCCGTCAAATTACGTAGCCGTGCTAGTCTGCAAAAGAATTGTAGTGGAGTGCCTAAGCCGCCCACTTCCTGAACTTAGCTAGAGGCTCTTTGCACGGTCGTCTCGAGAGCTGCCACTGCGATGACGACTATCTTTGTTCGACAAGACGTCATTGTGGATGATTTCATAGCTGCAGGGATACTTTTTACGGTTCGTTTGATGGTTTTGTTGCACTCTCAGTTCATTGTTCCCGGATTTATGCTAAATTTGATTACGGCAATCTCGACGTTGTTCGTGAAGTCATTACGTAACGCATTTGGGGTCCTCGTTTTTGCACACCTAATTGTTGACGCTTACCTCTTGCTGCACTTCATGGTATGGACGTGTCCCTTGCTGGTGATGTAAGCATTTATTTCTTCCAAATGCGGAAATGTTCAGTTCGAAGCTTCGGGAGTACCCAAGACTGAACGAGTTAGCCGGTTCGTTTGTGATTTGCGCTTGGTACACGTCGGTCTACCTGCAACTGGCAACCTCAATGAACCGCTTTGTTTCAATTCATTGGCCTATCTTCGCAAGGGTTTGGAAGACATTCTGACGCCTGATGAGAATTTCAGCACTTCTTTACCAGAACGTTTTCTCTCGTCTTGACGATCGTCTGCGTCACTTTGACCATCGTTGCGGTGGCTGCACTCTATCAGCGTAGGTTTACTTTCGATCGCTTCTAAATGCTTCGGCTTTAGCAGGCTGCAACTTGGCGTTTGACTTGGAGAATTACTACTGGGCTTACGTGGATACGCCTTGCGGCGAAGCGCTTCAGACTTACCTCGATTTCTATCAGAGCCTTGTTATTCTCTCGATCGTTGCTGTTATGGACTTACTCTCGATTTGGAGGCTTCGACGTAATCGCAAGGTCAAATTGCAAATGGTAAACGAACAACAAGTTTTGTAGCGCATCTTTCGTGCTCTTCACACTTCAAGCGTAGGCCAGCACATGAAGCGCTCTCAAGAGCAACGTCGCATAAAAATCGAGACAAACTTTATGGCCCAGACAGCATGCGCAAATCTCGGGTTGGTCTTATTTGTGAAAAGATGCGGCTCCAGGTTCCTCTTCTGCCTCTTCGCCTTCGATGTTCTTGCTCTAGCGGCTCGAAATAAGTGGGAATCCCTGGCCACTTCTAGCGTCGTCTGGGTGTTGATGCATTTCTCTGACGGGTGATCTGGTTTTTGTCTTTTAAGACATCTGTGGAAAAATTTTAGAATTATAACAGTCTGCTTCAATCGCGATGTTCGTCGCGTGATGATCCATGGGCTGAAGCGCTTGCTGCCTCTCCCGCAAGCATTGCCTCACACGGTATACTTTAACGTTTCTGAAAATCGGTTCAGAAAAATATTGCCAAGACCGTCACGCTCCTGCCAATTGGTCGCTCGGCTTTTAAGGTTCAGCTTCCAAGCGTAGCCTCTCAAGTCGCACCTTCTCCAAGTGTCACCCATGGACCATCGGGAGTTCATATCGACCCAATTCAGCTCTCAGTCGCAACGTGTTAGAAATTCTGCCTATGATCACGCGACGGAGTCTGTGACAGTGAGGAGGAAACTTTAAGCGTTGAATATGTGCTAATCCAGAAAGATTTCTTCTATGTGAGCCGTGCTGGTTGGGTGAGGCGACGTTCAGAGACAAAAACACTCACTTCAAAACACTTTCCCAAACAGATTGTCGTCTGCCATTTGGTCGACTTTGAGTGTCTCCATACACACTATCATCAGGGTGCGTTTCCTCTAATAGGCTACCGTCGGGATCTTACTTTTACAATAAAAGGTTGCATTCGATGTTGTCCATCAAAAAACAAGAACATGCAGCACCAACAAGCGTAACACAGATCTGACAATAAGTAAGAGACGTCGCTACGGAACGGAGCCTGAAGAGATGAGTCCTCCAGCAAAACAGAAACTGGCACTCACTGTCAGCAGTGGCACGCGGAACACCATTCAGGTATCGAGAATACAGAGATTGGTCGTTTGTCAGCAAATTGTAAAAAATACACCAAAATTATGCAATCAATCGAAGAGTGGAGAGGGTTTGTGGCTTGTTCTATGATCTGTAGAGTGTGGGCGTCCTGTCGAGTCGAGTCGCACATTTCGAAGAATTCGCCTAACGACTTGTGGATGAAAAACAGCGCCCCCGTTGTGCTGAGGGGGGGGGGGGGGTCCTTCTCAGAGGCGAAAAAAAGAACTGGGCATGCACGAAAATGCATCGAACGAGCGATCATAATATAGATAGTATCGCCTGTGCACTCGGAGCCGATTGCTGCCTCGAACTCCTACTTTTCAAAAGCTGGACCAGCAATGGCGCTCATGGAATTAAATTTTGCTCAAACAAATCACAACTACCCTTCGGAGACTAACGACGTCACATGTCGCTTCACCACTTCAAGTCGGCGCTGGTGACACAGTAAAGTCGGCGTCAGGGCTGGGACTTTTACGGTTTTACGTTTTACGGTTTTTACGGTTTTACGGTTTTTCTGGGCAATATTTTTACGTTTTACGGTTTTACGGTTTTGAGCCATAAAACCGTAAAAAATCCGAAGGGTTTATGAGCCAATTTTCGCCTGTTTTGAGCCATTTTTTGAAGAAAAAAAATTGTTTTTCCTTAAGCTTTTTTGCAACCTCAGTTTCATTTGCCATTTTTTTTGCAAAAAATTGACTTATGATATCCATCAAGAAGCTTGGCAAACTCATTTGCTGACTTTTCATGGTTCTAAACGAAATTTAGTGCCACATTTTCAACAAAATACAGACCAAATGAGCCCGAATTTTTTTACGGTTTTACGGTTTTACGTTTACGGTTTTACGGTCCATTTTACGGTTTTACGCTTTTACGGTTTTACGGTTTCGTAAAATCGTTTTACGCCCAGCCTTGGTCGGCGTCCTTCAGTTGTCTCAAGATTGTGTCCCCGTTGACTTCTAGGCCGGTTACAAGTCTTTTTAAAGCCTGATGCCCGTTTTGTATAATGGTGACAGAAAAGCTTTTCGTCGAGTTGATTCTCGTGAACCCCGGGGTGTTTTTGTCACGATGAAGGTACATTCGGCTGGGGAACCGGGAAGAAAGAGAAGAGAGCCCGCAAGTCATCTTGGATCATTCTCACTAACGACGACCGTCTGACAGATTCGACTCCTCAGGTAGTAAAATTCGCGCAATTCGTCGAGCTGGAGAGCCCTAGAGTGAGCCGAAAATGTGCACAAAAAAGAAAGACATTTCTGATGCGTGCAAACTAACGACGGCGCACATTCGTTGAACAGAATCACGCAGTCACTAACTAGCCGAAATATTCTTAGTCAACGTCGCTGTCAACGAATTAATTCTTCATTTTGTGGCATGCGTTATGGATAACGATATAATGTAAACAGCGCTTCAATTGAACTAAGTGAGCCACAATAACAGAATTTATGAAAGAAAAAATGATACATTTTTTCAGGAAATGGATCACATCCATTGCAGCTGAGAATTCGTAGAATGCTGACAAAGGCAGGCGATGTTCTCCAAAGATGGATTACCAAACGAAAGACACTATAATCCGTAAGCACGATGACAAGACAAGTCAGGCTGATGACGCGGCATATAGCCAAGAGAGACCGTAATGCTTAGAGTGGGGAGTCGCGGAAGTCAAAAGTGTCATCGGTTGCGGCGCTTGCAGCATCCTCGTCGCTGCTTCCAACAGATTGCGCGCTCGTCGACAAGGTGAAGAGACGTTTTTCACGGTTGCGACGCCGGGTCTCGGGCGCTGACGCCGGTTGCAGGACGCCGGTTGCGCGAAATCTGCAAGGTAGATCCGCGTCGTCGCTAAAATCGAGGACGTGTTTCGTTTTAGGGACACAAAAACACGAGGGCATCAAATTAAGAAAGTGCATCGCTCCAACAGTTTTTGAGCCAGCTTCCACCCTCCCATCCGTCGTTAAAATCGGTACCTGCCGATGATCTTTGAGACGCAGCCGTGTGAGACGCAAAGTGACTTCGCGATGAAGTTCACCTTCATGCCACGGGCATAGCAATCGACGATCAATTGTCGCTCCTCCATGTCCAACGGCCTTCCAGGCATATAGCGCCTACCGAATGTATTGAGTGTTGGACCTGGAAGGCATACTCACGGTCCTTGCTTAACGATCGATAAACAGAAAACTTTTACCGGTCTTTTTCAAGCGACGCAGGTCGGGCTTCTTTGGCAATGTAGATGAGAAGGTACTCGCTGTGCTTGCCTTTGACCTTGAGGCTGAAGTTTCCTGAGATCCTGAATCGCTGAAAAGTTTCAGGCTTTAGACGCTAATCAATTTATCGATCAGATGTCAGTGACATGAACTTACAGATAGAGCCAACGACGAAAGTCGCGCTCAAGCGTAGCCGGCGTAGATGTGTCGATCACACAGGTGCAAGTTGACCATTCACCCGTGCAGGGCGCGGCGCATCGACGCTCGAGAGGCACCACTCGCATCGACTCTGCGTGTCTCTCGACTTTCGTCTCTTCTTGCGACAACCGCTTCTTTTGAAGAAACGATCGCTGAGCCGACCACGCGCTGCATCCCGAATATCACATCAACAAGGCAAGTGACGGAGTTGAATTGACGTGAAGAGAAAACGGTCAAAGTGACAAAAAAGAATTCAATTGGAAATCCTTCACGAGGTTGGGTTGCACAAAAAAATTTCGGCGTTTCTAACAAATGAATTCAAAAGAAGCAGCCCAAGTAGAATTTCTAGTCCGAGCCACAGAAGCAAACTGTCGCGAGCAAATCTAAACTTTTATGTACCTCACGACGACGATTAGATGGTTCGCTAGGAAATGCAAGAGAACGCGTAGAACAAGGAAGGCGGGCGCCGTAGGCAGGGGGAACCGGCTGTCAGCTGCCCGGACCGGAGCGCTAATCGCTGACTTAAATACCGTAATCGAGTAAAAGATGACAGAACGTGGATTTTAGACTACGGCGACGCTCTCGTCAATAGGGTCAATTATTTACAGCGCATTGTACATACAACGGCAAAATACATACTTGCTTGTGCTTCACAAAGCGTTATGCATGTACTAGCGAGACCCGGGAAAGGACTGGTTTGGGTCGACCAACAATATGCTGACATCTCTAGAGTGTCCAAGAACGACCCGGGTTCCTTCCCTGGGTTGCCCAGCCATAGGCTGACATCCCGGGAGTGTCCAAGAGCAACCCGGGTTCCTTCCTTGGGCTGCCCTGAGCTTTAGGCTGGCATCCCGGGAGTGTCCAAGACCAACCCGGGTTCCTTTCTTAGGTTGCCCAGAGCTTTGGGCTGGCATCCCGGAGTGTCCAACGCCAACCCGGGTACCTCCTTGGGATGCCCAGAGCTTTAGGCTGGCATCCCGGAGTGTCCAAGACCAACCCGGGTTCCTTCAGTAGGCTGCCCAGAGCTTTAGGCTGGCATCCCGGGAGTGTCCAAGAGCAACCCGGGTTCCTTCCTTGGGCTTCCCAGTCATAGGCTGACATCTCGGGAGTGTCCAAGACCAACCCGGGTTCCTTCCAAGAAGACCTAGGTTTCTTATTCATTCTACCCTTGGCATTGGTCCTTCTTTAAAGGATTTTAAAGCCGGACAAAAATCTTACAGTTTGTTGGATTCGAACCTGTGAGGTTCAGGACCTGTCCGAGTTTTACCACTTGCGTCCGAGTTTTACCGCCCGAGTTGCCTGTTGCAAATGCTCATTACTTGCACAGGTTAACATATAAGTGGCCTATTCTATATACCGTTCGACTCGTCATGAAATGCTCTATCTTCTGGTATATGATTTGCCAAGTTTTGAGTAAATCCTGAAAAATCGATTTTTTCGAGGGTTACGGTAACTTGCTTGGATGACGTCAACGGTCAAATCTGACTTCATTTTTGGCATCTACGTCATCGTATTGCTATAGAAAAGTTGTTTG